>JAPPVO010000622.1:0-66845 GCA_030407325.1 Camellia japonica | reverse complement strand
TTGGCTGTCGCACTGTTTTGTGCAGTTTATCACACGCGCTATTTTGCGGCTTCTACTATTTTGTGCAGTTTATCACTCGCGCTATGTTGCGCATCGCACTCTTTTCTGCACTTTATAGTCGCGCAATTTTGCACGTCGCACTATTTTGCGAAGTTTAGAATCGTGCTATTTTACGCGTCACACTGTTTTGCGCAGTTTACACTCGCGCTATTTTGCGCCTCGCACTGTTTTGCGCTGTTTACACTCGCGCTATTTTGCGCGTCGCACTATTTTGCGCAGTTTACACTCGCGCTATTTTGCGCGTCGCAATGTTTTGCGCATTTTACACTCGCGCTATTTTGCGTATCGCACTCTTTTGTGCAATTTATCACTCGCGCTATTTTGCGCGTCGCACTGTTTTGCGCGGTTTACAATCGCGGTATTTTGCACGTCGCACTGTTTTTCGCAGTTTACAATCGCGCTATTTTGCGCGTCGCACTGTTTTGCGCAGTTTACAATCGCGCTATTTTGCCCGTCGCACTGTTTTGCACAGTTTACACTCGCACTATTTTGCGCGTCGCACTATTTTGTGCAGTTTATCACTCGTGCCATTTTGCGCCTCGCAATGTTTTGTGCAGTTTACACTCGCTTTATTTTTCGCATCGCACTCTTTTGTGCAATTTATCACTCGCGCTATTTTGCGCGTCGCACTGTTTTGCGCAGTTTACAATCGCGGTATTTTGCACGTCGCACTGTTTTCCACAGTTTACAATCGCGCTATTTTGCGCGTCGCACTGTTTTGCGCAGTTTACAATCGCGTTATTTTGCCCGTCGCACTGTTTTGCACAGTTTACACTCGCGGTATTTTGCGTGTCGCACTGTTTTGTGCAGTTTATTCACTCGCCGGCTATTGCGGATCGTCTATTTTGTGCAGTTTAATCACTCGCGCTATGTTGCGCATCGCACTCTTTTCTGCACTTTATACTCGCGCAATTTTGCGCGTAGCACTGTTTTGCGCAGTTTACAATCGTGCTATTTTGCGCGTCGCACTGTTTTGCGCAGTTTACACTCGCGCTATTTTGCGGGTCGCACTGTTTTGCGCAGTTTACACTCGCGCTGTTTTGCGCGTCGCACTGTTTTGCGCTGTTTACAGTCCCGCTATTTGGCGCGTCGCACTGTTTTGTGCAGTTTATCACTCGCGCTATTTTGCGGCTCGTACAGTTTTGTGCAGTTTATCACCCGCGCTATGTTGCGCATCGCACTCTTTTGTGCACTTTATCACTCGCGCAATTTTGCACGTCGCACTGTTTTGCGTAGTCTGTAATCGCGCTATTTTGCGCGTCGCACTGTTTTGCACAGTTTACACTCGCGCTATTTTGCGCCTCGCACTGTTTTGCGCAGTTTACACTCGCGCTATTTTGCGCGTCGCACTGTTTTGCGCAGTCTACAATCGCGCTATTTTGTGCGTCGCACTGTTTTGTGCAGTTTACAATCGCGCTATTTTGCCCGTCGCACTGTTTTGCGCTGTTTACACTCGCGGTATTTTGCGTGTCGCACTGTTTTGTGCAGTTTATCACACGCGCTATTGTGCGGCTCCTACTGTTTTGTGCAGTTTATCACTCGTGCTATGTTGCGCATCGCACTCTTTTCTGCACTTTATAGTCGCGCAATTTTGCACGTCGCACTGTTTTGCGCAGTTTACAATCGTGCTATTTTGCGCGTCACACTGTTTTGCGCAGTTTACACTCGCGCTATTTTGCGCGTCGCACTGTTTTGCGCAGTTTACACTCGCGCTATTTTGCGCCTCGCACTGTTTTGCGTAGTGTACACTCGCGCTATTTTGCGCCTCGCACTATTTTGCGCAGTATACAATCGCGCTATTTTGCGCGTCCCACTGTTTTGCGCAGTTTACAATCGCGCTATTTTGCCCGTCGCACTGTTTTGCGCTCTTTACACTCGCAATATTTTCCGCGTCGCACTGTTTTGCGCAGTTTACACTCGCGCTGTTTTGCGCGTCGCACTGTTTTGTGCAGTTTATCACTCGCGCTATTTTGCGCGTCGCACTGTTTTGTGCAGTTTACACTCGCGCTATTTTGCGCTTCGCACTGTTTTGCGCAGTTTACACTCGCGCTATTTTGCGTGTCGCACTGTTTTGTGCAGTTTATCACACGCGCTATTTTGCGGCTCCTACTGTTTTGTGCAGTTTATCACTCGCGCTATGTTGCGCATCGCACTCTTTTCTGCACTTTATAGTCGCGCAATTTTGCACGTCGCACTATTTTGCGCAGTTTACAATCGTGCTATTTTACGCGTCACACTGTTTTGCGCAGTTTACACTCGCGCTATTTTGCACCTCGCACTGTTTTGCGCTGTTTCAACTCGCGCTATTTGCGGTCGCACTGTTTTGCGCAGTTTACACTCGCGCTATTTTGCGCGTCGCAATGTTTTGCGCATTTTACACTCGCGCTATTTTGCGCTCGCACTCTTTTGTGCAATTTATCACTCGCGCTATTTTGCGCGTCGCACTGTTTTGCAGCGGCTTACACTCGCGGTATTTTTGCACGTCGCACTGTTTTTCGCAGTTTACAATCGCGCTATTTTGCGCGTCGCACTGTTTTGCGCATTTACAATCGCGCTATTTGCCCGTCGCACTGTTTGCCAGTTTACCTACTCGCACTATTTTGCGCGTCGCACTGTTTTGTGCAGTTTATCACTCGTGCATTTTGCGCCTCGCAATGTTTTGTGCAGTTTACACTCGCTTTTTTTTTGCATCGCACTCTTTTGTGCATTTATCACTCGCGCTATTTGCGCGTCGCACTGTTTCGCCTTTACAATCGGCGGTTTTTTGCACGTCACACTGTTTTCCGCAGTTTACAATCGCGCTATTTTGCGCGTCGCACTGTTTTGCGCAGTTTACAATCGCGCTATTTTGCCCGTCGCACTGTTTTGCACAGTTTACACTCGCGCTATTTTGCGCATCGCACTGTTTTGTGCAGTTTATCACTCGTGCCATTTTGCGCCTCACAATGTTTTGTGCAGTTTACACTCGCGCTATTTTGTGGATCGCACTCTTTTGTGCAATTTATCACTCGCGCTATTTTGCGCGTCGCACTGTTTTGCATAGTTTACACTCGCGCTATTTTGCGCATCGCACTGTTTTGTGCAGTTTACACTCGCCTTAATTTGCGCGTCGCACCGTTGTTTGCAGTTTGTCACTCGCACTATTTTGCACCTCGCAATGTTTTGCAAAGTTTACACTCTCACTATTTTGCGCATTGCACTCTTTTGTGTGATTTATCACTCGCGCTGTTTTACGTGTCGCACTGTTTTGTGCAGTTTATCACACACGCTATTTTGCGGCTCGTACTATTTTGTGCAGTTTATCACTCGCGCTATGTTGCGCATCGTACTCTTTTCTGCACTTTATACTCGCGCAATTTTGCGCGTCGCACTGTTTTGCGCTGTTTACAATCGTGCTACTTTGCGGGTCGCACTATTTTGTACAGTTTACACTCGCGCTATTTTGCGTGTCGCACTGTTTTGTGTAGTTTATCACACGCGCTATTTTGCGGCTCCTACTGTTTTGTGCAGTTTATCACTCGCGCTATGTTGCGCATCGCACTCTTTTCTGCACTTTATAGTCGCGCAATTTTGCACGTCGCACTGTTTTGCGCAGTTTACACTCGCGCTATTTTGCGCGTCGCTCTTTTTTGCGCAGTTTACACTCGCGCTATTTTGTACCTCGCACTGTTTTTTGCAGTGTACACTCGCGCTATTTTGCACCTCGCACTGTTTTGCGCAGTCTACAATTGCGCTATTTTGCGCATCGCACTGTTTTGCGCAGTTTACAATCGCGCTATTTTGCCCGTCGCACTGTTTTGGCGCAGTTTACACTGGCGCTATTTTGCGCGTCGCACTGTTTTGTGCAGTTTACACTCGCGCTATTTTGCGCTTCGCACTGTTTTTGCGCAGTTTACATACTCGCGCTATTTTTGCATGTCGCACTGTTTTGTGCTGCTTTATCACAGCGCTATTTGCGACTCCTACTCTGTTTTGTGCAGTTTATCACTCGCGCTATGTTGCGCATCGCATCTCTTTCTCTGCACTTTATAGTCGCGCAATTTTGCACGTCGCAACTGTTTTGCGCAGTTTACAATCGTGCTATTGCGCGTTCACACTGTTTTGCGCAGTTTACACTCGCGCTATTTTGCGCGTCGCACTGTTTTGCGCAATTTACACTCGTGCTATTTTGCGCGTCACACTGTTTTGTTCAGTTTATCACTCGCGCTATTTTGCGCCTCGTACTGTTTTGTGCAGTTTATCACTCGCGCTATGTTGCGCATCGCACTCTTTTGTGCACTTTATCAGTCGCGCAATTTTGCGCGTCGCACTGTTTTGTGCAGTCTACAATCGCGCTATTTTGCGCGTCGCGCTGTTTTGCGTAATTTACACTCGCTCTATTTTGCACGTCGCACTGTTTTGCGCAGTTTACACTCGCACTATTTTGCGCCTCGCACTGTTTTGCGCTGTTTACACTCGCGCTATTCTGCGCGTCGCACTATTTTGCGCTGTTTACACTCGCGCTATTTTGCGCGTCGCAATGTTTTGCGCATTTTACACTCGCTCTATTTTGCGCATCTCACTCTTTTGTGCAATTTATCACTCGCGCTATTTTGCGCCTCGCACTGTTTTGCGCAGATTACAATCGCGGTATTTTGCGCGTCGCAATGTTTTCGGCAGTTTACAATCGCGCTGTTTTGCCCGTCGCACTGTTTTGCGCAGTTTACACTCGCGCTATTTTTCGCGTCGCATTGTTTTGTGCAGTTTATCACTCGCGCTATTTTGTGCCTAGCAATGTTTTGGGCAGTTTACACTCGCGCTATTTTGCACATCGCACTCTTTTGCGCATTTTATCACTCGCGCTATTTTGCGCGTCGCACTGTTTTGCATAGTTTACACTCGCGCTATTTTGCGCATCGCACAGTTTTGCGCAGTTTACACTCGCGTTATGTTGCGCGTCGCACCGTTTTGTGCAGTTTATCACTCGCACTATTTTGCACCTCGCAATGTTTTGCATAGTTTACACTCTCAGTATTTTGCGCATTGCACTCTTTTGTGCAATTTATCACTCGCGCTATTTTGCGTGTCGCACTGTTTTGTGCAATTTATCAGTCGCACTATTTTGCGGCTCGTACTATTTTGTGTAATTTATCCCTCGCGCTATGTTGCGCATCGCACTCTTTTCTGCACTTTATACACGCGCAATTTTGCGCGTCGCACTGTTTTGCGCAGTTTACAATCGTGCTATTTTGCCCGTCGCACTGTTTTGGCGCAGTTTACAATCGCGCGATTTTGCGCGTCACACTGTTTTGCGCAGTTTACACTCGCGCTATTTTGCGCGTCGCACTGTTTTGCGCAGTTTACACTCGCGCTATTTTGCGCGTCGCACTGTTTTGTGCAGTTTATCACTAGCGCTATTTTGCGCGTCGCACTGTTTTGTACAGTTTATCACTCGCGCTATTTTGCGCTTCGTACAATTTTGTGCAGTTTATCACTCGCGCTATGTTGCGCATCGCACTCTTTTTGCACTTTATCACTCGCGCAATTTTGCGCATCGCACTGTTTTGTATTTTGCGCGGTTTACACTCGCGCTATTTTGCGCGTCGCACTGTTTTGTGCAGTTTATCACTAGCGCTATTTTGCGCGTCGCACTGTTTTGTACAGTTTATCACTCGCGCTATTTTGCGCATCGTACAATTTTGTGCAGTTTATCACTCGCGCTATGTTGCGCATCGCACTCTTTTGTGCACTTTATCACTCGCGCAATTTTGCGCGTCGCACTGTTTTGCGTAGTCTATAATCGCGCTATTTTGCGCGTCGCACTGTTTTGCACAGTTTACACTCGCGCTATTTTGCGCCTCACACTGTTTTGCGCAGTTTACACTCGCGCTATTTTGCGCGTCGCAATGTTTTGTGCATTTTACACTCACGCTATTTTACGCATCGCACTCTTTTGTGCAATTTATCACTCGCGCTATTTTGCGCGTCGCACTGTTTTGCGCAGTTTACAATCGCGCTATTTTGCCCGTCGCACTGTTTTGCGCTGTTTACACTCGCGCTATTTTCCGCGTCGCACTGCTTTGCGTAGTCTACAATCGCGCTATTTTGCGCGTCCCACTGTTTTGCGCAGTTTACAGTCGCGCTATTTTGCCCGTCGCACTGTTTTACGCTGTTTACACTCGCGCTATTTTCCGCGTCGCACTGTTTTGCGCAGTTTACACTCGCGCTATTTTGCGCGTCGCACTGTTTTGTGCAGTTTATCACTCGCGCTATTTTGCGCCTCGCAATGTTTTGTGCAGTTTACACTCGCGCTATTTTGCGCATCGCACTCTTTTGTGCAATTTAACACTCGCGCTATTTTGCGTGTCGCACTGTTTTGCATAGTTTACACTCGCGCTATTTTGCGCATCGCACTGTTTTGCGCAGTTTATCACTCAGGCTATGTTGCGAATCGCACTCTTTTCGGCACTTTATAGTCGCGCAATTTTGCACGTCGCACTGTTTTGCGCAGTTTACAATCGTGCTATTTTGTGCGTCACACTGTTTTGCACAGCTTACACTCGCGCTATTTTGCGCGTCGTACTGTTTTGCGCAGTTTACACTCGCGCTATTTTGCGCGTCGCACTGTTTTGTGCAGTTTATCACTCCCGCTATTTTGCGCCTCGTACTGTTTTGTGCAGTTTATCACTCGCGCTATGTTGCGCATCGCACTCTTTTGTGCACTTTATCCCTCGCGCAATTTTGCGCGTCGCACTGTTTTGCGCAGTCTACAATCGCGCTATTTTGCGCAGTTTACACTCGCGCTATTTTTGCACGTCGCGCTGTTTTGCGCAGTTTACACTCGCACCATTTTGAGACTCGCAATGTTTCACGCTGTTTACACTCGCGCTATTTTGCGCGTCGCACTGTTTTGCGCAGTTTACACTCGCGCTATTTTGCGCGTCGCAATGTTTTGCGTATTTTACACTCGCGTTATTTTGCCCATCGCACTCTTTTGTGCAATTTATCACTCGCGCTATTTTGCGCGTCGCACTGTTTTGCGCAGCTTACAATCGCGGTATTTTGCGCGTCTCACTGTTGTCCGCCGCTTACAATGGCGCTATTTTGCTCGTCGCACTGTTTTGCGCAGTTTACAATCGCGCTATTTTGCCCGTCGCACTGTTTTGCGCAGTTTACACTCGCGCTATTTTGCGCGTCACACTGTTTTGTGCAGTTTATCACTCGCGCTATTTTGCGCCTCGCAATGTTTTGTGCAGTTTACACTCGCGCTATTTTGCGCATCGCACTCTTTTGTGCAATTTATCACTCGCGCTATTTTGCGCATCGCACTGTTTTGCGCAGTTTACACTCGCGTTATTTTGCGCGTCGCACCATTTTGTGCGGTTTATCACTCGCACTATTTTGCACCTCGCAATGTTTTGCATAGTTTACACTCTCACTATTTTGCGCATTGCACTCTTTTGTGCAATTTATCACTCGCGCTATTTTGCGTGTCCCACTGTTTTGTGCAGTTTATCACTCGCGCTATTTTGCGGCTCGTACTATTTTGTGCAGTTTATCACTCGCGCTATGTTGCGCATCGCACTCTTTTCTGCACTTTATACTCTCGCAATTTTGCGCGTATCACTGTTTTCCGCTGTTTAGAATCGTGCTATTTTGCGCGTCGCACTGTTTTGCGCAGTTTACACTCGCGCTATTTTGCGGGTCGCACTGTTTTGCGCAGTTTACACTCGCGCTATTTTGCTCGCCGCACTATTTTGCGCTGTTTACAGTCGAGCTATTTTGCGCGTCGCACTGTTTTGTGCAGTTTATCACTCGCGCTATTTAGCGCCTCGTACAGTTTTGTGCAGTTTATCACTCGCGCTATGTTGCGCATCGCACTCTTTTGTGCACTTTATCACTCGCGGAATTTTGCACGTCGCACTGTTTTGCGTAGTCTATAATCACGCTATTTTGCGCCTCGCACTGTTTTGCGCAGTTTACACTCGCGCTATTTTGCGCGTCGCAATGTTTGGTGCATTTTACACTCGCGCTATTTTGCGCATCGCCCTCTTTTGTGCAATTTATCAGTCGCGCTATTTTGCCCGTCGCACTGTTTTGCGCAGTTTACACTCGCGCTATTTTGCGCCTCGCACTGTTTTGCGCAGTGTACACTCGCGCTATTTTGCGCGTCGCACTGTTTTGCGCAGTCTACAATCGCGCTATTTTGCGCGTCGCACTGTTTTGCGCAGTTTACAATCGCGCTATTTTGCCCGTCGCACTGTTTTGCGCTGTTTACACTCGCGCTATTTTCCGCGTCGCACTGTTTTGCGCAGTTTACACTCGCGTTATTTTGCGCATCGCACTGTTTTGTGCAGATTATCACTCGCGCTATTTTGGGCGTCGCACTATTTTGTGCAGTTTACACTCGCGCAATTTTGCGCATCGCACTGTTTTGCGCAGTTTACACTCGCGGTATTTTGCGTGTCGCACTGTTTTGTGATGTTTATCACACGCGCTATTTTGCGGCTCCTACTGTTTTGTGCAGTTTATCACTCGCGCTATGTTGCGCATCGCACTCTTTTCTGCACTTTATAGTCGTGCAATTTTGCACGTCGCACTGTTTTGCGCAGTTTACAATCGTGCTATTTTACGCGTCACACTATTTTGCGCAGTTTACAGTCGTGCTATTTTGCGCGTCGCACTGTTTTGCGCAGTTTACACTCGCGCTATTTTGCGCGTCGCACTGTTTTGTGCAGTTTATCACTCGCGCTATTTTGCGCCTCGTACTGTTTTGTGCAGTTTATCACTCGCGCTATGTTGCGCATCGCACTCTTTTGTGCACTTTATCACTCGCGCAATTTTGCGCGTCGCACTGTTTTGCGCAGTCTACAATCGCGCTATTTTGCGCGTCGCGCTGTTTTGCGCAGTTTACACTCGCGCTATTTTGCACGTCGCACTGTTTTGCGCAGTTTACACTCGCACTATTTTGCGCCTCGCACTGTTTTGCGCTGTTTACACTCGCGCTATTTTGCGCGTCGCACTGTTTTGCGCAGTTTACACTCGCGCTATTTTGCGCGTCGCAATGTTTTGCGCATTTTACACTCGCGCTATTTTGCGCATCGCACTCTTTTGTGCAATTTATCACTCGCGCTATTTTCCGCGTCGCACTGTTTAGCGCAGCTTACAATCTCGGTATTTTGCGCGTCGCACTGTTTTTCGCAGTTTAGAATCGCGTTATATTGCACGTCGCACTGTTTTGCGCAGTTTACAATCGCGCTATTTTGCCCGTCGCACTGTTTTGCGCAGTTTACACTCGCGCTATTTTGCGCGTCGCACTGTTTTGTGCAGTTTATCACTCGCGCTATTTTGCGCCTCGCAATGTTTTGTGCAGTTTACACTCGCGCTATTTTGCGCATCGCACTCTTTTGTGCAATTTATCACTCGCGCTATTTTGCGCGTCGCACTGTTTTGCATAGTTTACACTCGCGCTATTTTGCGCATCGCACTGTTTTGCGCAGTTTACACTCGCGTTATTTTGCGCGTCGCACCATTTTGTGCAGTTTATCACTCGCACTATTTTGCACCTCGCAATGTTTTGCATAGTTTACACTCTCACTATTTTGCGCATTGCACTCTTTTGTGCAATTTATCACTCGCGCTATTTTGCGTGTCGCACTGTTTTGTGCAGTTTATCACTCGCGCTATTTTGCGGCTCGTACTATTTTGTGCAGTTTATCACTCGCGCTATGTTGCGCATCGCACTCTTTTCTGCACTTTATACTCGCGCAATTTTGCGCGTCGCACTATTTTGCGCAGTTTATAATCGTGCTATTTTGCGCCTCGCACTGTTTTGCGCAGTATACACTCGCGCTATTTTGCGCATCGCACTCTTTTGCGCAGTTTATCACTCGCGCTATTTTGCACGTCGCACTGTTTTGCGTAGTTTACACTCGCGCTATTTTGCGCCTCGCACTGTTTTGCGCAGTTTACACTCGAGCTATTTCGCGCGTCGCACTGTTTTGGGCAGTTTACACTCACGCTATTTTGCGCCTCGCACTGTTTTGTGCACTTTATCACTCGCGCTATTTTGCGCATCGCACTGTTTTTCGCAGTTTACAATCGCGCTATTTTGCGCAATTTACACTCGCGCTATTTTGCCCATCGCACTGTTTTGCGCAGTTTACACTCGCGCTATTTTGCGCGTCGCAGTGTTTTGCACAGTTTACACTCGCGCTATTTTGCGCCTCGCACAGTTTTGCGCTGTTTACACTCGCGCTATTTTGCGCGTCGTACTGTTTTGCGCAGTTTACACTCGCGCTACTTTGCGCGTCGCAATGTTTTGTGAATTTTACACTCGCGCTATTTTGCGTATCGCACTCTTTTGTGCAGTTTTGCGTAGTTTGCACTCGCGCTATTTTGCTCGTCGCACTGTTTTGCGCAGTTTACACTCGCGCTATTTTGCCCGTCGCACTGTTTTGCGCGGTTTACACTGGCGCTATTTTGCGCGTCGCACTATTTTGCGCAGTTTTCACTCGCGCTATTTTGCACGTCGCACTGTTTTGTGCAGTTTATCACTCGCGCAATTTTGCGCATCGCACTGTTTTGGGCAGTTTATCACTCGCGCTATGTTGCGCATCGCACTCTTTTGTGCATTTTATCACTCACGGAATTTTGCGCGTTGCACTGTTTTGCGCAGTCTGCAATCGCGCTATTTTGCGCGTCGCACTGTTTTGCGCAGTTTACAATCGCGCTATTTTGCGCGTCGCACTGTTTTGCGCAGTTTACAATCGCGCTATTTTGCCCGTCGCACTGTTTTGCGCAGTTTACACTCGCGCTATTTTGCGCGTCGCACTGTTTTGTGCAGTTTATCACTCGCGCTATTTTGCGCCTCACAATGTTTTGTGCAGTTTACACTCTCGCTATTTTGCGCATCGCACTCTTTTGTGCAATTTATCACTCGCGCTATTTTGCGCGTCGCACTATTTTGCATAGTTTACACTCGCGCTATTTTGCACATCGCAATGTTTTCCGCAGTTTACACTCGCGTTATTTTGCGCGTCGCACCGTTTTGTGCAGTTTATCACTCGCACTATTTTGCACCTCGCAATGTTTTACATAGTTTACTCTCACGCTATTTTGCGCATTGCACTCTTTTGTGCAATTTATCACTCGCGCTATTTTGCGTGTCGCATTGTTTTGTGCAGTTTATCACTCGCGCTATTTTGCGGCTCGTACTATTTTGTGCAGTTTATCACTCGCGCTATGTTGCGCATCGCACTCTTTTCTGCACTTTATACTCGCGCAATTTTGCCCGTCGCACTGTTTTGCGCAGTTTACAGTCGTGCTATTTTGCGCGTCGCACTGTTTTGTGCAGTTTATCACTCGCGCTATTTTGCGCGTCGCACTGTTTTGCGCAGCTTACACTCGCGCTATTTTGCGCGTCGCAAAGTTTTGTGCATTTTACACTCGCGCTATTTTGCGCATCGCACTCTTTTGTGCAATTTATCACTCGCGCTATTTTGCACGTCGCACTGTTTTGCGTAGTTTACACTCGCGCTATTTTGCGCCTCGCACTGTTTTGCGCAGTTTACACTCGAGCTATTTTGCGCGTCGCACTGTTTTGGGCAGTTTACACTCACGCTATTTTGCGCATCGCACTGTTTTGTGCACTTTATCACTCGCGCAATTTTGAGCGTCACACTGTTTTGCGCAGTCTACAATCGCGATATTTTTGCGCGTCGCACTGTTTTGCGCAGTTTACACTCGCGCTATTTTGCGCGTCGCACTGTTTTGTGCAGTTTATCACTCGCGTTATTTTGCACCTCGTACTGTTGTGTGCAGTTTATCACTCGCGCTATGTTGCACATCGCACTCTTCTGTGCACTTTATCACTCGCGCTATTTTGCGCGTCGCACTGTTTTGCGCAGTTTACAATCGTGCTATTTTGCCATCGCACTGTTTTGAGCAGTTTACACTCACGCTATTTTGCGCCTCGTACTGTTTTGTGCAGTTTATCACTCGTGCAATGTTGCGCATCGCACTCTTCTGTGCACTTTATCGCTCGCGCTATTTTACGCGACGCACTGTTTTGTGCAGTTTATCACTCGCGCTATTTTGCGCCTCGTACAGTTTTGTGCAGTTTATCACTCGCGCTATGTTGCGCATCGCACTCTTTTGTGCACTTTATCACTCGCGCAATTTTGCGCGTCGCACTGTTTTGCGCAGTTTACACTCGCACTATTTTGCGCGTCCCACTGTTTTGCGCAGTTTACACTCGCGCTATTTTGCGCGTCGCACTGTTTTGCGCAGTTTACACTCGCGCTATTTTGCGCGTCGCACTGTTTTGTGCAGTTTATCACTCGCGCTATTTTGCGCGTCGTACTGTTTTGTGCAGTTTATCACTCGCACTATTTTGCGCCTCGTACAGTTTTGTGCAGTTTATCCCTCGCGCTATGTTGCGCATCGCACTCTTTTGTGCACTTTATCACTCGCGTAATTTTGCGCGTCGCACTGTTTTGCGCAGTTTACACTCGCGCTATTTTGCGCATCGCACTGTTTTGCGCAGTTCACACTCGTGCTATGCGCGTCGCACTGTTTTGCGCAGTTTACACTCGCGCTATTTTGCGCGTCGCACTGTTTTGTGCAGTTTATCACTCGCTTTATTTTGCGCCTCGTACAGTTTTGTGCAGTTTATCACTCGCGCTATGTTGCGCATCGCACTCTTTTGTGCACTTTGTCACTCGCGCAATTTTGCGCGTGGCACTGTTTTGCACAGTCTACAATCGCGCTATTTTGCGCGTCGCACTGTTTTGCGCAGTTTACACTCGCCCTATTTTGCGCCTCGCACAGTTTTACGCTGTTTACACTAACGCTATTTTGTGCGTCGCACTGTTTTGCGCAGTTTACACTCACGATATTTTGCGCGTCGCAATGTTTTGTGAATTTTACACTCGCGCTATTTTGCGCATCGCACTCTTTTGTGCACTTTATCACTCGCGCAATTTTGCGCGTCGCACTATTTTGCGCAGTCTACAATTCGCGCTATTTTGCGCGTCGCACTGTTTTGCACAGTTTACACTCGCGCTATTTTGCGCGTCCCACTGTTTTGTGCAGTTTATCACTCGCGCTACGTTGCGCATCGCACTCTTTTGTGCACTTTATCACTCGCGCAATTTTGCGCGTCGCACTGTTTTGCGCAGTCTACAATCGCGCTATTTTGCGCGTCGCACTGTTTTGTGCAGTTTACACTCACGCTATTTTGCGCATCGCACTCTTTTGTGCAATTTATCACTCGCGCTATTTTGCGCGTCGCACTGTTTTGCGCTGTTTACACTCGCGCTATTTTACGCTTCGCAATGTTTTGTGCATTTTACACTCACGCTATTTTGCGCATCGCACTCTTTTGTGGAATTTATCACTCGCGCTATTTTGCACGTCGCACTATTTTGCGTAGTTTACACTCGCGCTATTTTGCGCCTCGCACTGTTTTGCGCAGTTCACACTCGCGCTATTTTGCGTGTCGCACTGTTTTGGGCAGTTTACACTCACGCTATTTTGCGCATCGCACTCTTTTGTGCACTTTATCACTCGCGCAATTTTGCGCGTCGCACTGTTTTGCGCAGTCTACAATCGCGCTATTTTGCGAGTCGCACTGTTTTGCGCAGTCTACAATCGCGCTATTTTGCGCGTCGCACTGTTTTGCGCAGTTTACACTGGCGCTATTTTGCGCGTCGTACTGTTTTGTACAGTTTTTCACTCGCGTTATTTTGCGCATCGTACTGTTGTGTGCAGTTTATCACTCGCGCTATGTTGCACATCGCACTCTTCTGTGCACTTTATCACTCGCGCTATTTTGCGCGTCGCACTGTTTTGCACAGTTTACAATCGTGCTATTTTGCGCGTCGCACTGTTTTGCGCAGTTTACACTCGCGCTACTTTGCGCCTCGTACTGTTTTGTGCAGTTTATCACTCGCGCTATGTTGCGCATCGCACTCTTCAGTGCACTTTATCGCTCGCGCTATTTTACGCGTCGCACTGTTTTGTGCAGTTTATCACTCGCGCTATGTTGCGCATCGCACTCTTTTGTGCACTTTATCACTCGCGCTATTTTGCGCGTCGCACTGTTTTGCGCAGTTTACACTCGCGCTATTTTGCGCGTCGCACTGTTTTGTGCAGTTTACACTCACGCTATTTTGCGCATCGCACTCTTTTGTGCAATTTATCACTCGCGCTATTTTGCGCGTCGCTCTGTTTTGCGCTGTTTACACTCGCGCTATTTTGCGCTTCGCAATGTTTTGTGCATTTTACACTCGCGCTATTTTGCGCATCGCACTCTTTTGTGCAATTTATCACTCGCGCTATTTTGCGCGTCGCACTGTTTTGCGCAGTTTACACTCGCGCTATTTTGCGCCTCGCACTGTTTTGCGCAGTTTACACTCGCGATATTTTGCGCGTCGCACTGTTTTGGGCAGTTTACACTCACGCTATTTTGCGCGTCGCACTCTTTTGTGCACTTTATCACTCGCGGAATTTTGCGCGTCGCACTGTTTTGCGCAATCTACAATCGCGCTATTTTGCGCATCGCACTGTTTTGCGCAGTTTACACTCGCGCTATTTTGCGCGTCGCACTGTTTTGTGCAGTTTATCACTCGCGTTATTTTGCGCCTCGTACTGTTGTGTGCAGTTTATCAGTCGCGCTATGTTGCACATCGCACTCTTCTGTGCACTTTATCACTCGCGCTATTTTGCGCGTCGCACTGTTTTGCGCAGTTTACAATCGTGCTATTTTGCGCGTCGCACAGTTTTGCGCAGTTTACGCTCGCGCTATTTTGCGCCTCGTACTGTTTTGTGCGGTTTATCACTCGCGCTATGTTGCGCATCGCACTCTTCTGTGCACTTTATCGCTCGCGCTATTTTACGCGTCGCACTGTTTTGTGCAGTTTATCACTCGCGCTATTTTGCGCCTCGTACAGTTTTGTGCAGTTTATCACTCGCGCTATGTTGCGCATCGCACTCTTTTGTCCACTTTATCACTCGCGCAATTTTGCGCGTCGCACTGTTTTGCGCAGTTTACACTCGTGCTATTTTGCGCGTCCGACTGTTTTGCGCAGTTTACACTCGCGCTATTTTGCGCGTCGCACTGTTTTGCGCAGTTTACACTCGCGTTATTTTGCACGTCGCACTGTTTTGTGCAGTTTATCACTCGCGCTATTTTCCGCGTCGTACTGTTTTGTGCAGTTTATGACTCGCGCTATTTTGCGCCTCGTACAGTTTTGTGCAGTTTATCACTCACGCTATGTTGCGCATCGTACTCTTTTGTGCACTATATCACTCGCGCAATTTTGCGCGTCGCACTGTTTTGCGCAGTTTACACTCGCGCTATTTTGCGCGTCACACTGTTTTGCGCAGTTTACACTCGCGCTATTTTGCGCTTCGCACTGTTTTGCACAGTTTACACTCGCGCTATTTTGCGCGTCGCACTGTTTGGTGCAGTTTATCACTCGCGCTATTTTGCGCCTCGCACAGTTTTGTGCAGTTTATCACTCGCGCTATGTTGCGCATTGCACTCTTTTGTGCACTTTATCACTCGCGCAATTTTGCGCGTCGCACAGTTTTGCGCAGTTTACACTCGCGCTATTTTGCGCCTCGTACTGTTTTGTGCAGTTTATCACTCGCGCTATGTTGCGCATCGCACTCTTCTGTGCACTTTATCGCTCGCGCTATTTTACGCGTCGCACTGTTTTGTGCAGTTTATCACTCGCGCTATTTTGCGCCTCGTACAGTTTTGTGCAGTTTATCACTCGCGCTATGTTGCGCATCGCACTCTTTTGTGCACTTTATCACTCGCGCAATTTTGCGCGTCGCACTGTTTTGCGCAGTTTACACTCGCGCTATTTTGCGCGTCGCACTGTTTTGCGCAGTTTACACTCGCGCTATTTTGCGCGTCGCACTGTTTTGTGCAGTTTATCACTCGCGCTATTTTCCGCGTCGTACTGTTTTGTGCAGTTTATCACTCGCGCTATTTTGCGCCTCGTACAGTTTTGTGCAGTTTATCACTCACGCTATGTTGCGCATCGTACTCTTTTGTGCACTTTATCACTCGCGCAATTTTGCGCGTCGCACTGTTTTGCGCAGTTTACACTCGCGCTATTTTGCGCGTCCACTATTTTGCGCAGTTTACACTCGGGCTATTTTGCGCATCGCACTGTTTTGCACAGTTTACACTCACGCTATTTTGCGCGTCGCACTGTTTGGTGCTGTTTATCACTCGCGCTATTTTGCGCCTCGCACAGTTTTGTGCAGTTTATCACTCGCGCTATGTTGCGCGTTGCACTCTTTTGTGCACTTTATCACTCGCGCAATTTTGCGCGTCGCACTGTTTTGCACAGTCTACAATCGCGCTATTTTGCACGTCGCACTGTTTTGCGCAGTTTACACTCGCGCTATTTTGCGCCTCGCACAGTTTTGCGCTATTTACACTCGCATTATTTTGCGCGTCGCACTGTTTTGCACAGTTTACACTCGCGCTATTTTGCGCGTCGCAATGTTTTGTGAAGTTTACACTCGCGCTATTTTGCGCATTGCAGTCTTTGGTGCACTTTATCACTCGCGCAATTTTGCGCGTCGCACTATTTTGCGCAGTCTACAATCGCGCTATTTTGCGCGTCGCACTATTTTGCGCAGTTTACACTCGCGCTATTTTGCGCGTCCGACTGTTTTGTGCAGTTTATCACTCGCGCTATGTTGCGCATCGCACTCTTTTGTGCACATTATCACTGGCGCAATTTTGTGCGTCGCACTATTTTGCGCAGTCTACAATCGCGCTATTTTGCGTGTCGCACTGTTTTGCGCAGTTTACAATCGCGCTATTTTGCAGGTCGCACTGTTTTGCGCAGTTTACACTCCCGCTATTTTGCGCCTCGCACAGTTTTGCGCTGTTTACACTCGCGCTATTTTGCGCGTCGCACTGTTTTGCGCAGTTTACACTCGCGCTATTTTGCGCGTCGCAATGTTATGTGAATTTTACACTCGCGCTATTTTGCGCATCGCACTCTTTTGTGCAATATATCACTCACGTTATTTTGCGCGTCGCACTGTTTTGTGCAGTTTACAATCGCGCTATTTTGCGCGTCGCACTGTTGTGCGCAGTTTACACTCGCGCTATTTCGCAGGTCGCACTGTTTTGCGCAGTTTACACTCGCGCTATTTTGCGCCTTGCACAGTTTTGCGCTGTTTACACTCGCGCTATTTTGCGCGTTGCACTGTTTTGCGCAGTTTACACTCGCGCTATTTTGCGCGTCGCAATGTTATGTGAATTTTACACTCGCGCTATTTTGCGCATCGCACTCTTTTGTGCAATATATCACTCGCGTTATTTTGCGCGTCGCACTGTTTTGCGCAGTTTACAATCGCGCTATTTTGCGCGTCGCACTGTTTTGCGCAGTTTACACTCGCGCTATTTTGCCCGTCGCCCTGTTTTGCGAAGTTTACACTCGCGCTATTTTGCGTGTCGCACTGTTTTGCGCAGGTTACACTCGCGCTATTTTGCGCGTCGCAATGTTTTGTGAATTTTACACTCGCGCTATTTTGCGCATCGCACTATTTTGTGCAATATATCACTCGCGTTATTTTGCGGGTCGCACTGTTTTTCGCAGTTTACACTCGCGCTATTTTGCCCGTCGCACTGTTTTGCGCAGTTTACTCTCGCGCTATTTTGCACGTCGCACTGTTTTGTGCAGTTTATCACTCGCGCTATTTTGCGCGTCGCACTGTTTTGTGCAGTTTATCACTCGCGGTATGTTGCGCATCGCACTCTTTTGTGCATTTTATCACTCACGCAATTTTGCGCGTCGCACTGTTTTGCGTAGTCTACAATCGCGCTATTTACAGCGTCGCACTGTTTTGTGCAGTTTATCACTCGTGCTATTTTGCGCCTCGCAATGTTTTGTGCAGTTTACACTCGCGCTGTTTTGCGCGTCGCACTGTTTTGTAAAGTTTACACTCGCGCTATTTTGCGCCTCGCAATGTTTTGTGCAGGTTACACTCGCGCTATTTTGCGCGTCGCACTGTTTTGCGCAGTTTATCACTCGCGTTATTTTGCGCCTCGTACTGTTGTGTGCAGTTTATCACTCGCGCTATGTTGCGCATCGCACTCTTCTGTGCACTTTATCACTCGCGCTATTTTGCGCGTCGCACTGTTTTGCGCAGTTTACAATCGTGCTATTTTGCGCGTCGCACTGTTTTGCGCAGTTTACACTCGCGCTATTTTGCGCCTCGTACTGTTTTGTGCAGTTTATCACTCGCGCTATGTTGCGCATCGCACTCTTCTGTGCACTTTATCGCTCGCGCTATTTTACGCGTCGCACTGTTTTGTGCAGTTTATCACTCGCGCTATTTTGCGCGTCGTACTGTTTTGTGCAGTTTATCACTCGCGCTATTTTGCGCCTCGTACAGTTTTGTGCAGTTTATCACTCGCGCTATGTTGCGCATCGAACTCTTTTGTGCACTTATCACTTGCGCAATTTTGCGCCTCGTACTGTTTTGCGCAGTTTACACTCGTGCTATTTTGCGCGTCGCACTGTTTTGCGCAGTTTACACTCGCGCTATTTTGCGCGTCGCACTGTTTTGCGCAGTTTATCACTCGCGCTATGTTGCGCATCGCACTCATTTGTGCACTTTATCAATCGCGCAATTTTGCACGTCGCACTATTTTGCACAGTCTACAATCATGCTATTTTGCACGTCGCACTGTTTTGCGCAGATTACACTCGCGATATTTTGCGCCTCGCACTGTTTTGCGTTGTTTACACTCGCGCTATTTTGCGCGTCGCACTGTTTTGCGCAGTTTACACTTGCGCTATTTTGAGTGTCGCACTGTTTTGCACAGTTTAGACTCACGCTATTTTGCGCGTCGCAATGTTTTGTGAATTTTACACTCGCGCTATTTTGCGCATCGCACTCTTTTGTGCAATATATCACTCGCGTTATTTTGCGGGTTGCACTGTTTTTCGCAGTTTACACTCGCGCTATTTTGGCCGTCGCACTGTTTTGCGCAGTTTACTCTCGCGCTATTTTGCGCGTCGCACTGTTTTGTGCAGTTTATCCCTCGTGCTATTTTGCGCATCGCATTGTTTTGTGCAGTTTATCACTCGCGGTATGTTGCGCATCGCACTCTTTTGTGCATTTTATCACTCACGCAATTTTGCGCGTCGCACTGTTTTGCGTAGTCTACAATCGCGCTATTTAAAGCGTCGCACTGTTTTGTGCAGTTTATCACTCATGTTATTTTGCGCCTCGCAATGTTTTGTGCAGTTTACACTCGCGCTATTTTGCGCGTCGCACTGTTTTGTGCAGTTTACACTCGCGCTATTTTGCACCTCGCAATGTTTTGTGCAGTTTACACTCGTGCTATTTTGCGCGTCGCACTGTTTTGCACAGTTTATCACCCGCGTTATTTTGCGCCTCGTACTGTTGTGTGCAGTTTATCACTCGCGCTATGTTACGCATCGGACTCTTCTGTGCACTTTATCACTCGCGCTATTTTGCGCGTCGCATTGTTTTGCGCAGTTTACAATCGTGCTATTTTGCGCGTTGCACTGTTTTGCGCAGTTTACACCCGCGTTATTTTGCGCCTCGTACTGTTTTGTGCAGTTTATCACTCGCGCTATGTTGCGCATCACACTCTTCTGTGCACTTTATCGCTCGCGCTATTTTACGCGTCGCACTGTTTTGTGCAGTTTATCACTCGCGCTATTTTGCGCGTCGTACTGTTTTGTGCAGTTTATCACTCGCGCTATTTGTTGCCTCGTACAGTTTTGTGCAGTTTATCACTCGCGCTATGTTGCGCATCGAACTCTTTTGTGCACTTTATCACTTGCGCAATTTTGCGCGTCGCACTGTTTTGCGCAGTTTACACTCGCGCTATTTTGCGCGTCACACTGTTTTGCGCAGTTTACACTCGTGCTATTTTGCGCGTCGCACTGTTTTGCGCAGTTTACACTCGCGCTATTTTGCGCGTCGCACTGTTTTGCGCAGTTTATCACTCGCGCTATTTTGCGCCTCGTACAGTTTTGTGCAGTTTATCACTCGCGCTATGTTGCGCATCGCACTCTTTTGTGCACTTTATCACTCGCGCAATTTTGCGCGTCGCACTGTTTTGCGCAGTCTACAATCGCGCTATTTTGCGCGTCGCACTGTTTTGCGCAGTTTACACTCGCGCTATTTTGCGCCTCGCACTGTTTTGCGTTGTTTACACTCGCGCTATTTTGCGCGTCGCACTGTTTTGCGCAGTTTACACTCGCGCTATTTTGCGCGTCCCACTGTTTTGTGCAGTTTATCACTCGCGCTATGTTGCGCATCGCACTCTTTTGTGCACTTTATCACTCGCGCAATTTTGCGCGTCGCACTGTTTTGCGCAGTCTACAATCGCGCTATTTTGCGCGTCGCACAGTTTTGCACAGTTTACACTCGCACTATTTTGCGCCTCGTACTGTTTTGTGCAGTTTATCACTCGCGCTATGTTGCGCATCGCACTCTTCTGTGCACTTTATCGCTCGCGCTATTTTACGCGTCGCACTGTTTTGTGCAGTTTATCACTCGCGCTATTTTGCGCGTCGTACTGTTTTGTGCAGTTTATCACTCGCGCTATTTTGCGCCTCGTACAGTTTTGTGCAGTTTATCACTCGCGCTATGTTGCGCATCGCACTCTTTTGTGCACTTTATCACTCGCGCAATTTTGCGCGTCGCACTGTTTTGCGCAGTTTACACTCGCGCTATTTTGCGCGTCACACTGTTTTGCGCAGTTTACACTCGCGCTATTTTGCGCGTCGCACTGTTTTGCGCAGTTTACACTCGCGCTATTTTGCGCGTCGCACTGTTTTGTGCAGTTTATCACTCGCGCTATTTTGCGCCTCGTACAGTTTTGTGCAGTTTATCACTCGCGCTATGTTGCGCATCGCACTCTTTTGTGCACTTTATCACTCGCGCAATTTTGCGCGTCGCACTGTTTTGCACAGTCTACAATCGCGCTATTTTGCGCGTCGCACTGTTTTGCGCAGTTTACACTCGCGCTATTTTGCGCCTCGCACTGTTTTTCGTTGTTTACACTCGCGCTATTTTGTGCGTCGCACTGTTTTGCGTAGTTTACACTCGCGCTGTTTTGCGCGTCCCACTGTTTTGTGTAGTTTATCACTCGCGCTATGTTGCGCATCGCACTCTTTTGTGCACTTTATCACTCGCGCAATTTTGCGCGTCGCACTGTTTTGCGCAGTCTACAATCGCGCTATTTTGCGCGTCGCACTATTTTGCGCAGTTTACACTCGCGCTATTTTGCGCCTCGTACTGTTTTGTGCAGTTTATCACTCGCGCTATGTTGCGCATCGCACTCGTCTGTGCACGTTATCGCTCGCGCTATTTTACGCGTCGCACTGCTTTGTGCAGTTTATCACTCGCGCTATTTTGCGCGTCGCACTGTTTTGTGCAGTTTAACACTCGCGCTATTTTGCGCCTCGTACAGTTTTGTGCAGTTTATCACGCGCGCTATGTTGCGCATCGCACTCTTTTGTGCACTTTATCACTCGCGCAATTTTGTGCGTCGCACTGTTTTGCGCATTCTACAATCGCGCTATTTTGCGCGTCGCACTGTTTTGCGCAATTTACACTCGCGCTATTTTGCGCGTCGCACTGTTTTCTGCAGTTTATCACTCGCGTTATTTTGCGCCTCGTACTGTTGTTTGCAGTTTATCACTCGCGCTATGTTGCGCATCGCACTCTTCTGTGCACTTTATCGCTCGCGCTATTTTACGCGTCGCACTGTTTTGTCGAGTTTATCACTCGCGCTGTTTTGCGCCTCGTACAGTTTTCTGCAGTTTATCAGTCGCGCTATGTTGCGCATCGCACTCTTTTGTGCACTTTATCACTCGCGCAATTTTGCGCGTCGCACTATTTTGCGCAGTTTACACTCGCGCTATTTCGCGAGTCCAACTGTTTTGCGCAGTTTGCACTCGCGCTATTTTGCGCGTCGCACTATTTTGCGCAGTTTACACTTGCGCTATTTTGCGCGTCGCACTGTTTTGTGCAGTTTATCACTCGCGCTATTTTGCGCCTCGTACAGTTTTGTGCAGTTTATCACTTCCGCTATGTTGCGCATCGCACTCTTTTGTGCACTTTATCACTCGCGCAATTTTGCGCGTCGTACTGTTTTGCGCAGTCTACAATCGCGTTATTTTGCGCGTCGCACTGTTTTGCGCAGTTTACACTCGCGCTGTTTTGCGCCTCGCACTGTTTTGCGTTGTTTACACTCGCGCTATTTTGCGCGTCGCACTGTTCTGCATAGTTTACACTCGCGCTATTTTGCGCGTCCCACTGTTTTGTGCAGTTTATCACTCGCGCTATGTTGCGCATCGCACTCTTTTGTGCACTTTATCACTCGCGCAATTTTGCGCATCGCAATGTTTTGCGCAGTCTACAATCGCGCTATTTTGCGCGTCGCACTGTTTTGCGCAGTTTACACTCGCGCTATTTTCCACGTCGCACTGTTTTGCACAGTTTACACTCGCGCTATGTTGCGCATCGCACACTTTTGCGCACTTTATCACTCGCGCAATTTTGCACGTCGCACTGTTTGCCAGTCTACAATCGCGCTATTTTGCGCGTCGCATTGTTTTGCGCAGTTATTACTCGGCTATTTTGCGCTTCCACTGTTTTGTGCAGTTTATCACTCGCGCTATGTTGCGCATCGCACTCTTTTGTGCACTTTATCACTCGCGCAATTTTGCGCGTCGCACTGTTTTGCGCAGTCTACAATCGCGCTATTTTGCGCGTCGCAGTTTTGCACAGTTTACACTCTCGCTATTTTGCACGTCGCACTGTTTTGCGCAGTTACACTCGCACTATTTTGCGCCTCACACAGTTTTGCACCGTTAACACTCGCGCTATTTTGCGCGTCGCACTATTTTGCGCAATTTACACACGCGCTATTTTGCGCGTCGCAAAGTTTTGTCAATTTTCCACTCGCGCTATTTTGCGCATCGCACTCTTTTGTGCAATTTATCACTCGCGTTATTTTGCGCGTCGCACTGTTTCGTGCAGTTTACAATCGCGTTATTTTGCGCGTCGCACTGTTTTGCGCAGTTTACACTCACGCTATTTTGCCCGTCGCACTGTTTTGCGCAGTTTACACTCGCGCTATTTTGCGCGTCGTACTGTTTTGCGCAATTTACACTCGCGCTATTTTGCACGTCGCACTGTTTTGTGCAGTTTATCACTCATGCTATTTTGCGCGTCGCACTGTTTTGTGCAGTTTACCACTCGCGCTATGTTGCGCATCGCACTCTTTTGTGCATTTTATCACTCCCGCAATTTTGCACGTCGCACTGTTTTGTGCAGTTTATCACTCGCGCTATTTTGCGCCTCGCAATGTTTTGTGCAGTTTACACTCGCGCCATTTTGCGCATCGCACTCTTTTGTGCAATTTATCACTCGCGCTATTTTGCGCGTCACACTGTTTTGGCGCAGTTTACACTCGCGCTATTTTGCGCGTCGCACTGTTTTGCGCAGTTTATCACTCGCGCTATTTTGCATGTCGCACTGTTTCGTGCAGTTTATCACTTCCGCTATGTTGCGGATCGCACTCTTTTGTGCACTTTATCACTCACGCAATTTTGCGCGTCGTACTGTTTTGCGCAGTCTACAATCGCGTTATTTTGCACGTGGCACTGTTTTGCGCAGTTTACACTCGCGCTGTTTTCCGCCTCGCACTGTTTTGCGTTGTTTACACTCGCGCTCTTTTGCGCGTCGTACTGTTCTGCATAGTTTACACTCGCGCTATTTTGCGCGTCCCACTATTTTGTGCAGTTTATCACTCGCGCTATGTTGCGCATCGCACTCTTTTGTGCACTTTATCACTCGCGCAATTTTGCGCATCGCAATGTTTTGCGCAGTCTACAATCGCGCTATTTTGCGCGTCGCACTGTTTTGCGCAGTTTACACTCGCGCTATTTTCCACGTCGCACTGTTTTGCGCAGTTTACACTCGCGCTATGTTGCGCATCGCACTCTTTTGTGCACTTTATCACTCGCGCAATTTTGCGCGTCGCACTGTTTTGCGCAGTCTACAATCGCGCTATTTTGCGCGTCGCACTGTTTTGCGCAGTTTATACTCGCGCTATTTTGCGCGTCCCACTGTTTTGTGCAGTTTATCACTCGCGCTATGTTGCGCATCGCACTCTTTTGTGCACTTTATCACTCGCGCAATTTTGCGCGTCGCACTGTTTTGCGCAGTCTACAATCGCGCTATTTTGCGCGTCGCACTGTTTTGCACAGTTTACACTCTCGCTATTTTGCACGTCGCACTGTTTTGCGCAGTTTACACTCGCACTATTTTGCGCCTCACACAGTTTTGCACCGTTAACACTCGCGCTATTTTGCGCGTCGCACTATTTTGCGCAATTTACACTCGCGCTATTTTGCGCGTCGCAAAGTTTTGTCAATTTTCCACTCGCGCTATTTTACGCATCGCACTCTTTTGTGCAATTTATCACTCGCGTTATTTTGCGCGTCGCACTGTTTCGTGCAGTTTACAATCGCGTTATTTTGCGCGTCGCACTGTTTTGCGCAGTTTACACTCACGCTATTTTGCCCGTCGCACTGTTTTGCGCAGTTTACACTCGCGCTATTTTGCGCGTCGTACTGTTTTGCGCAGTTTACACTCGCGCTATTTTGCACGTCGCACTGTTTTTTGCAGTTTATCACTCATGCTATTTTGCGCGTCGCACTGTTTTGTGCAGTTTATCACTCGCGCTATGTTGCGCATCGCACTCTTTTGTGCATTTTATCACTCCCGCAATTTTGCGCGTCGCACTGTTTTGTGCAGTTTATCACTCGCGCTATTTTGCGCGTCGCAATGTTTTGTGCAGTTTACACGCGCGCCATTTTGCGCATCGCACTCTTTTGTGCAATTTATCACTCGCGCTATTTTGCGCGTCACACTGTTTTGGCGCAGTTTACACTCGCGCTATTTTGTGCCTCGCACTGTTTTGCGCAGCTTACACTCGCGCTATTTTGCATGTCGCACTGTTTTGTGCAGTTTATCACACGCGCTATTTTCCGGCTCATACTGCTTTGTGCAGTTTATCACTAGCGCTATGTTGCGCATCGCACTCTTTTCTGCACTTTATAGTCGTGCAATTTTGCGCGTCGCACTGTTTTGCGCAGTTTACAATCGTGCTATTTTGCGCGTCACACTGTTTTGCGTAGTTTACACTCGCGCTATTTTGCGCGTCGCACTGTTTTGTGCAGTTTATCACTCGCGCTATTTTGCGCCTCATACTGATTTGTGCAGTTTATCACTCGCGCTATGTTGCGCATCGCACTCTTTTGCGCACTTTATCACTCGCGCAATTTTGTGCATCGCACTGTTTTGCGCCGTCTACAATCGCGCTATTTTGCGCGTCGCACTGTTTTGCGCAGTTTACACTCGCGCTATTTTGCACGTCGCTCTGTTTTGCGCAGTTTACACTCGCGCTCTTTTGCGCCTCGCACTGTTTTGTGCTGTTTACACTCGCGCTATTTTGCCTGTCGCACTGTTTTGTGCAGTTTATCACTCGCGCTATTTTGCGCCTCGTACAGTTTTGTGCCATTTATCACTCGCGCTATGTTGCGCATCGCACTCTTTTGTGCGCTTTATCACTCGCGCAATTTTGCGCGTCGAACGGTTTTGCACAGTCTACAATCGCGCTATTTTGCGCGTCGCACTGTTTTGCGCAGTTTACACTCGCGCTATTTTGCGCCTCGCACTGTTTTGTGTTGTTTACACTCGCGCTATTTTGCGCGTCGCACTATTTTGCGCTGTTTACACTCGCGCTATTTTACGCGTCCCACTGTTTTGTGCAGTTTGTCACTCACGCTATGTTGCGCATCGCACTCTGTTGTGCACTTTATCACTCGCGCAGTTTTGCGCGTCGCGCTGTTTTGCGCAGTCTACAATCGCGCTATTTTGGGCGTCGCACTGTTTTGCGCGGTTTACACTCGCGCTATTTTGGACGTCGCACTGTTTTTGCGTAGTTTACACTCGCGCTATTTTGCGCGTCGCACTATTTTGCGCTATTTACAATCGCACTATTTTGCGCGTCGCACTGTTTTGCGCAGGTTACAATCGCGCTATTTTGCCCGTTGCACTGTTTTGCGCAGTTTACACTCTCGTTATTTTGCGCGTCGCACTGTTTTGCGCAGTTTACACTCGCACTATTTTGCGCGTCCCACTGTTTTGTGCAGTTTATCACTCGCGCTATGTTGCGCATCGCACTCTTTTGTGCACTTTATCACTCGCGCTATTTTGCGCGTCGCACTGTTTTGCGTAGTGTACAATCGCGCTATTTTGCGCGTCGCACTGTTTTGCGCAGTTTACACTCGCACTATTTTGCACGTCGCATAGTTTTGCGTAGTTTACACTCGCGCTATTTTGCGGCTCGCACTGTTTTGCGCAGTTTACACTCGCGCTATTTTGCGCATCGCACTCTTTTGTGCAATTTATCACTCGCGCTACTTTGCGCGTCGCTCTGTTTTGCGCTGTTTACACTCACGCTACTTTGCGCTTCGCAATGTCTTGTGGATTTTACACTCGCGCGATTTTGCGCATCGCACACTTTTGTGCAATTTATCACCCGCGCTATTTTGCGCGTCGCACTGTTTTGCGCAGTTTACACTCGCGCAATTTTGCGCGTCGCACGGTTTTATGCAGTCTACAATCGCGCTATTTTGCGCGTCGCACTATTTTGCGCAGTTTAGACTCGCGTTATTTTGCGCGTCCCACTGTTTTGTGCAGTTTATCACTCGCTCTATGTTGCGCATCGCACTCTTTTGTGCACTTTATCACTCGCGCAATTTTGCACGTCGCACTGCTTTGCGCAGTCTACAATCGTGCTATTTTGCGCGTCGCACTGTTTTGCGCAGTTTACACACGCGCTATTTTGCACGTCGCACTGTTTTGCGCAATTTACACTCGCGCTATTTTGCGCCTCGCACAGTTTTGCGCTGTTTACATTCGCGCTATTTTGCGTGTCGCACTGTTTTGCGCAGTTTACACTCGCGCTATTTTGCGCGTCGTAATGTTTTGTGAATTTTACACTCGCGCTATTTTGTGCATCGCACTCTTTTGTGCAATTAATCACTCGCGTTATTTTGCGCGTCGCACTGTTTTGCGCAGTTTACAATCGCGCTATTTTGCGCGTCGCACTGTTTTGCGCAGTTTACACTCGCGCTATTTTGCCCGTCGCACTGTTTTGCGCAGTTTACACTCGCGCTATTTTGCGCGTCGCACTGTTTTGTGCAGTTTATCACTCGCGCTATTTTGCCCGTCGCACTGTTTTGTCCAGTTTATCACTCGCGCTATGTTGCGCATCGCACTCTTTTGTGCATTTTATCACTCACGCAATTTTGCGTGTCGCACTGTTTTGCACAGTCTACAATCGCGCTATTTTGCGCGTCGCACTATTTTGTGCAGTTTATCACTCGCGCTATTTTGCGCCTCGCAATGTTTTGTGCAGTTTACACTCGCGCTATTTTGCGCATCGCATTCTTTTATGCAATTTTTCACTCGCGCTATTTTGCGTAGTTTACACTCGCGCTATTTTGCGCATCGCACTGTTTTGTGCAGTTTATCACACGCGCTATTTTCCGGCTCGTACTATTTTGTGCAGTTTATCACTAGCGCTATGTTGCGCATCGCACTCTTTTTTGCACTTTATAGTCGCGCAATTTTGCGCGTCGCACTATTTTGCGCAGTTTACAATCGTGCCATTTTGCGCGTCGCACTGTTTTGTGCAGTTTATCACTCGCACTTTGTTGCGCATCGCACTCTTTTGTGCACTTTATCACTCGCGCAATTTTGCGCGTCGCACTGTTTTGCACCGTCTACAAACGCGCTATTTTGCGCATCGCACTGTTTTGCGCAGTTTACACTCGCGCTATTTTGCGCCTCGCACTGTTTTGCGTTGTTTACACTCGCACTATTTTGCACGAAGCACTATTTTGCGCAGTTTACACTCGCGCTATTTTGTGCGTCCCACTGTTTTGTGCAGTTTATCGCTCACGCTATGTTGCGCATCGCACTCTTTTGTGCACTTTATCACTCGCGCAGTTTTGCGCGTCGCACTGTTTTGCGCAGTCTACAATCGCGCTATTTTCCGCGTCGCACTATTTTGCGTAGTTTACACTCGCGATATTTTGGACGTCGCACTATTTTGCGTAGTTTACACTCGCGCTATTTTGCGCGTCGTACAGTTTTGCGCAGTTTACACTCGCGCTATTTTGCGGGTCGCACTGTTTTGCGCAGTTTACAATCGCGCTATTTTGCGCGTCGCACTGTTTTGCGCAGTTTACACTCGCGCTATTTTGCGCGTCCCACTTTTTTGTGCAGTTTATCTCTCGCGTTATGTTGCGCATCGCACTCTTTTGTGCACTTTATCACTCGCGCAATTTTGCGCGTCGCACTGTTTTGCGCAGTCTACAATCACGCTATTTTGCGCGTCGCACTATTTTGCGCAGTTTACACTCGCGCTATTTTGCGTGTCGCACTGTTTTGTGCAGTTTATCACTGGCGTTATTTTGTGCCTCGTACTGTTGTGTGCAGTTTATCACTCACGCTATGTTGCGCATCGCACTCTTTTGTGCACTTTATCACTCGCGCAATTTTGCGCGTCGCACAGTTTTGCGCAGTCTACAATCGCGCTATTTTGCGTAGTTCACACTCGCGATTTTTTGCGTGTCGCACTGTTTTGTACAGTTTATCACTCGCGTTATTTTGCGCCTCGTAATGTTGTGTGCAGTTTATCACTCGCGCTATGTTGCGCATCGCACTCTTCTGTGCACTTTATCACTCGCGCTATTTTGCGCGTCGCACTGTATTGCGTAGTGTACAATCGCGCTATTTTGCGAATCGCGCTATTTTGCGCAGTTTACACTCGCGCTATTTTGCACGTCGCACTGTTTTGCGCCTCGCACTGTTTTGCGCAGTTTACACTCGCGCTATTTTGCGCGTCGCAATGTTTTGTGCATTTTACACTCGCACTATTTTGCGCATCGCACTCTTTTGTGCAATTTATCACTCACGCTATTTTGCGCGTCGCACTGTTTTGCGCAGTTTACACTCGCGCTATTTTGCGCGTCGCACTGTTTTGTGCAGTTTATACTTACGCTATTTTGCGCATCGCACTCTTTTGTGCAATTTATCACTCGCGCTATTTTCCGCGTCATTCTGTTTTGCGCTGTTTACACTCGCGCTATTTTGCGCTTCGCAATGTCTTGTGCATTTTACACTCGCGCTATTTTGCGCATCACACGCTTTTGTGCAATTTATCACTCGCGCTATTTTGCGCGTCGCACTGTTTTCTGCAGTTTACACTCGCGCTATTTTACGCGTCGCACTGTTTTGTGCAGTTTACACTCACGCTATTTTGTGCGTCGCACTATTTTGTGCAGTTTAGACTCACGCTATTTTGCGCATCGCACCCTTTTGTGCACTTTGTCACTCGCGCAATTTTGCGCGTCGCACTGTTTTGCGCAGTCTACGATCGCGCTATTTTGCGCGTCGCACTGTTTTGCGCAGTTTACAATCGTGCTATTTTGCGCGTCGCACTGTTTTGCGCAGTTTACACTCGCGCTATTTTACGCCTCGTACTGTTTTGTGCAGTTTATCACTCGCGCTATGTTGCGCATCGCACTCTTCTGTGCACTTTATCACTCGCGCTATTTTGCGCGTCGCACTGTTTTGCGCAGTTTACAATCGTGCTATTTTGCGCGTCGCACTGTTTTGCGCAGTTTACACTCGCGCTATTTTGCGCCTCGTACTGTTTTGTGCAGTTTATCACTCGCGCTATGTTGCGCATCGCACTCTTCTGTGCACTTTATCACTCGCGCTATTTTGCGCGTCGCACTGTTTTGCGCAGTTTACAATCGTGCTATTTTGCGCGTCGCACTGTTTTGCGCAGTTTACAAACGTGCTATTTTGCGCGTCGCACTGTTTTGCGCAGTTTACACTCGCGCTATTTTGCGCCTCGTACTGTTTTGTGCAGTTTATCACTCGCGCTATGTTGCGCATCGCACGCTTCTGTGCACTTTATCGCTCGCGCTATTTTACGCGTCGCACTCTTTTGTGCAATTTATCACTCGCGCTATTTTGCGCGTCGCACTGTTTTGCGCAGTTTACAATCGCGCTATTTTGCCCGTCGCACTGTTTTACGCAGTATACACTCGCGCAATTTTGCGTGTCGCACTGTTTTGCGCAGTTTACACTCGCGCTATTTTGCGCATCGCACTCTTTTGTGCAATTTATCACTCGCGCTATTTTGCGCGTCGCACTGTTTTGCGCAGTTTACACTCGCGCTATTTTGGGCGTCGCACTGTTTTGTGCAGTTTATACTCACGCTATTTTGCGCATCGCACTCTTTTGTGCAATTTATCACTCGCGCTATTTTGCGCGTCGCTCTGTTTTGCGCTGTTTACACTCGCGCTATTTTGCGCTTCGCAATGTCTTGTGCAATTTACACTCGTGCTATTTTGCGCATCGCACGCTTTTGTGCAATTTATCACCCGCGCTATTTTGCGCGTCGCACTGTTTTGCGCAGTTTACACTCGCGCTATTTTGCGCGTCGCACTGTTTTGTGCAGTTTACACTCCCGCTATTTTGCGCATTGCACTGTTTTGTGCACTTTATCACTCGCGCAATTTTGCGCGTCGCACTGTTTTGCGCAGTCTACAATCGCGCTATTTTGCGCGTCGCACTGTTTTGCGCAGTTTACACTCGCGTTATTTTGCGCCTCGCACAGTTTTGCGCTGTTTACACTCGCGCTATTTTGCGCATCGCACTGTTTTGCGCAGTTTACACTCGCGCTATTTTGCGCGTCGCAATGTTTTGTGAATTTTACACTTGCGCTATTTTGCGCATCGCACTCTTTTGTGCAATTTATCACTCGCGTTATTTTGCGCGTCGCACTGTTTTGCGCAGTTTACAATCGCGCTATTTTGCGCGTTGCACTGTTTTGTGCAGTTTACACTCGCGCTATTTTGCCCGTCGCACTGTTTTGTGCAGTTTATCACTCGCGCTATTTTGCGCGTCGCACTATTTTGTGCAGTTTATCACTCGCGCTATGTTGCGCATCGCACTCTTTTGTGCATTTTATCACTCACGCAATTTTGCGCGTCGCACTGTTTTGCGCAGTCTAAAATCACGCTATTTTGCGCGTCGCACAGTTTTGTGCAGTTTATCACTCGCGCTATTTTGCGCCTCGCAATGTTTTGTGCAGTTTACACTCGCGCTATTTTGCGCATCGCATTGTTTTATGCAATTTATCACCCGCGCTATTTTGCGCGTCGCACTGTTTTGCGCAGTTTACACTCGCGCTATTTTGCGGATCGCACTGTTTTGCGCAGTTTACACTCGCGCTATTTTGCGTGTCGCACTGTTTTGTGCAGTTTATCACACGCGCTATTTTCCGGCTCGTACTGTTTTGTGCAGTTTATCACTAGCGCTATGTTGCGCATCGCACTCTTTTTTGCACTTTATAGTCGCGCAATTTTGCGCGTCGCACAGTTTTGCGCAGTTTACAATCGTGCCATTTTGGGCGTCGCACTGTTTTGTGCAGTTTATCACTCGCGCTTTGTTGCGCATCGCACTCTTTTGTGCACTTTATCACTCGCGCAATTTTGCGCGTCGCACTGTTTTGCACAGTCTACAATCGCGCTATTTTGCACATCGCACTGTCTTGAGCAGTTTACACTCGCGCTATTTTGCGCCTCGCACTGTTTTGCGTTGTTTACACTCACGCTATTTTGCGCGAAGCACTATTTTGCGCAGTTTACACTCGCGCTATTTTGCGCGTCCCACTGTTTTGTGCAGTTTATCACTGACGCTATGTTGCGCATCGCACTCTTTTGTGCACTTTATCACTCGCGCAGTTTTGCGCGTCGCACTGTTTTGCGCAGTCTACAATCGCGCTATTTTCCGCGTCGCACTATTTTGCGTAGTTTACACTCGCGCTATTTTGCGCCTCGTACAGTTTTGTGCTGTTTACACTCGCGCTATTTTGCGCGTCGCACTGTTTTGCACAGTTTACAATCGCGCTATTTTGCGCGTCGCACTGTTTTGCGCAGTTTACAATCACGCTATTTTGCCCGTCCCACTGTTTTGCGCAGTATACAGTCGCGCTATTTTGCGCGTCGCACTGTTTTGCGCAGTTTACAGTCGCGCTATTTTGCGCTTCCCACTGTTTTGTGCAGTTTATCACTCGCGCTATGTTGCGCATCGCACTCTGTTGTGCACTTTTTCACTCGCGCAATTTTGCGCGTCGCACTGTTTTGCGCAGTCTACAATCGCGCTATTTTGCGCAGTTTACACTCGCGCTATTTTGTGTGTCGCACTGTTTTGTGCAGTTTATCACTCGCGTTATTTTGCGCCTCGTACTGTTGTGTGCAGTTTATCACTCGCGCTATGTTGCGCATCGCACTCTTTTGTGCACTTTATCACTCGCGCAATTTTGCGCGTCGCACTGTTTTGCGCAGTCTACAATCGCGCTATTTTGCGCGTCGCAATATTTTGCGCAGTTTACACTCGCGCTATTTTGCGTGTCGCACTGTTTTGTGCAGTTTATCACTCACGTTATTTTGCGCCTCGTACTGTTGTGTGCAGTTTATCACTCGCGCTATGTTGTGCATCGCACTCTTCTGTGCACTTTATCACTCGCGCTATTTTGCGCGTCGCACTGTTTTGCGCAGTTTACACACTGCGCTATTTTGCACGTCGCATAGTTTTGCGCCTCGCACTGTTTTGCGCAGTTTACACTCGCGCTATTTTGGGCGTCGCAATGTTTTGAGCATTTTACACTCGCGCTATTTTGCGCATCGCACTCTTTTGGGCAATTTATCACTCGCGCTATTTTTCGCGTCGCACTGTTTTGCGCAATTTGTACTCGCGCTATTTTGCGCGCCGCACTTATTTGTGCAGTTTATACTTACGCTATTTTGCGCATCGCACTCTTTTGTGCAATTTACCACTCGCGCTATTTTCCGCGTCGCTCTGTTTTGCGCTGTTTACACTCGCGCTATTTTGCGCTTCGCATTGTATTGTGCATTTTACACTCGCGCTATTTTGCGCATCACACGCTTTTGTGCAATTTATCACTCGCGCTATTTTGCGCGTCGCACTGTTTGGCGCAGTTTACACTCGCGCTATTTTACGCGTCGCACTATTTTGTGCAGTTTACACTCACGCTATTTTGTGTGTCGCACTGTTTAATGCAGTTTACACTCACGCTATTTTGCGCATCGCACCCTTTTGTGCACTTTGTCACTCGCGCAATTTTGCGCGTCGCACTGTTTAGCGCAGTTTACACTCGCGCTATTTTGCGCGTCGCGTTATTTTGTGCAGTTTATCACTCGCGTTATTTTGCGCCTCGTACTGTTGTGTGCAGTTTATCACTCGCGCATGTTTGCGCATCGCATCTCTGTGCACTTTATCACGCGCGCTATTTTGCGCGTGGCACTGTTTTACGCAGTTTACAATCGTGCTATTTTGCGCGTCGCACTGTTTTGCGCAGTTTACACTCGCGCTATTTTGCGCCTCGTACTGTTTTGTGCAGTTTATCACTCGCGCTATGTTGCGCATCGCACTCTTCTGTGCACTTTATCGCTCGCGCTATTTTACGCGTCGCACTATTTTGTGCAGTTTATCACTCGCACTATTTTGCGCGTCGTACTGTTTTGTGCAGTTTATCACTCACGCTATTTTGCTCCGCGTACAGTTTTGGGCAGTTTATCACTCGCGCTATGTTGCGCATCGCACACTGTTGAGCAGTTTATCACTCGTGCAATTTTGCGCGTCGCACTGTTTTGCGCAGTCTACAATCGCGCTATTTTGCGCATCGCACTGTTTTGCGCAGTTTACACTGGCGCTATTTTGCGCGTCGCACTGTTTTGTGCAGTTAACACTCACGCTATTTTGCGCCTCGCACAGTTTTGCGCTGTTTACACTCGCGCTATTTTGCGCGTCGCACTGTTTTGCGCAGTTTACACTCGCGCTATTTTGCGCGTCGCAATGTTTTGTGAATTTTACACTCGCGCTATTTTGTGCATCGCACTCTTTTGTGCAATTTATCACTCGCGCAATTTTGCGCATCGCACTATTTTGCGCAGTTTACAATCGCGCTATTTTGCCCGTCCCACTGTTTTGCGCAGTTTACAGTCACGCTATTTTGCGCGTCGCATTGTTTTGCGCAGTTTACACTCGCGCTATTTTGCGCGTCCCACTGTTTAGTGCAGTTTATCACTCGCGCTATGTTGCGTATTGCACTCTTTTGTGCACTTTATCACTCGCGCAATTTTGCGCGTCGCACTGTTTTGCGCATGTCTACAATCGCGCTATTTTGTGCGTCGCACTATTTTGCGCAGTTTACACTCGCGCTATTTTGCGTGTCGCACTGTTTTGTGCAGTTTATCACTCGCGTTATTTTGCGCCTCGTACTGTTGCGTGCAGTTTATCACTCGCGCAATTTTGCGCGTCGCACTGTTTTGCGCAGTCTACAATCGCGCTATTTTGCGCGTCGCACTATTTTGCGAGTCGCACTGTTTTGTGCAGTTTATCACTCATGTTATTTTGCGCCTCGTACTGTTGTGTGCAGTTTATCACTCGCGCTATGTTGCGCATCGCACTCTTCTGTGCACTTTATTCTCGCGCTATTTTGCGCGTCGCACTGTTTTGAGTAGTGTACAATCGCGCTATTTTACGCGTCGCACTGTTTTGCGCAGTTTACACTCGCGCTATTGTGCACGTCGCATAGTTTTGCGCCACGCACTGTTTTGCGCAGTTTACACTCGCGCTATTTTGCGCGTCGCAATGTTTTGAGCATTTTACACTCGCGCTATTTTGCGCATCGCACTCTTTTGTGCAATTTATCACTCGAGCTATTTTCCGCGTCGCTCTGTTTTGCGCTGTTTACACTCGCGCTATTTTGCGCTTCGCAATGTCTTGTGCATTTTACACTCGCGCTATTTTGCGCATCACATGCTTTTGTGCAATTTATCACTCGCGCTATTTTGCGCGTCGCACTGTTTTGCGCAGTTTACACTCGCGCTATTTTACGCGTCGCACTGTTTTGTGCAGTTTACGCTCACGCTATTTTGTGCGTCGCACTGTTTTGTGCAGTTTACCCTCACGCTATTTTGCGCATCGCACCCTTTTGTGCACTTTGTCACTCGCGCAATTTTGCGCGTCGCACTGTTTTGCGCAGTCTATAATCTTGCTATTTTGCGCGTCGCACTGTTTTGCGCAGTTTACACTCGCGTTATTTTGCGCGTCGCATTATTTTGTGCAGCTTATCACTCGCGTTATTTTGCGCCTCGTACTGTTGTGTGCAGTTTATCACTCGCACAATGTTGCGCAACGCACTCTTTTGTGCACTTTATCACTCGCGCTATTTTGCGCGTCGCACTGTTTTGCGCAGTTTACAATCGTGCTATTTTGCGCGTCGCACTGTTTTGCGCAGTTTACACTCACGCTATTTTGCGCCTCGTACTGTTTTGTGCGGTTTATCACTCGCGCTATGTTGCGCATCGCACTCTTCTGTGAACTTTATCGCTCGCGCTATTTTACGCGTCGCACTATTTTGTGCAGTTTATCACTCGCGATATTTTGCGCGTCGTACTGTTTTGTGCAGTTTATCACTCACGCTATTTTGCTCCTCGTACAGTTTTGTGCAGTTTATCACTCGCGCTATGTTGCGGATCGCACACTTTTGTGCACTTTATCACTCGCGCAATTTTGCGCGTCGCACTGTTTTCCGCAGTCTACAATCGCGCTATTTTGCGCATCGCCCTGTTTTGCGCAGTTTACACTCGCGCTATTTTGCGCGTCGCACAGTTTATGCAGTTTAACTCGCGCTATTTTGCGCCTCGCACAGTTTTGCGCTGTTTACACTCGCCCTATTTTGCACGTCGCACTGTTTTGCGCAGTTTACACTCGCGCTATTTTGCGCGTCGCAATGTTTTGTGAATTTTACACTCGCGCTATTTTGCGCATCGCACTCTTTGGTGCAATTTATCACTCGCGCTATTTTGCGCGTCGCACTGTTTTGCGCAGTTTACAATCGCGCTATTTTGCCCGTCGCACTGTTTTGCGCAGTATACACTCGCGCAATTTTGCGTGTCGCACTGTTTTGCGCAGTTTACACTCGCGCTATTTTGCACGTCGCACTGTTTTGTGCAGTTTATCACTCGCGCTATTTTGCGCGTCGCACTGTTTTGTGCAGTTTATCACTCGCGCTATGTTGCGCATCGCACTCTTTTGTGCATTTTATCACTCACGCAATTTTGCGCGTCGCACTGTTTTGCGCAGTCTACAATCGCGCTATTTTGCGCGTCGCACTGTTTTGTGCAGTTTATCACTCGCGCTATTTTGCGCCTCACAATGTTTTGTGCAGTTTACACTCGCGCTATTTTGCGCATCGCACTCTCTTGTGCAATTTATCACTCGCGATATTTTGCGCGTCGCACTGTTTTGCGCAGTTTACACTCGCGCTATTTTGCGCATCATACTGTTTTGCGCCATTTACACTCGCGCTATTTTGCGCGTCGCACTGTTTTGTGCAGTTTATCACTTGCGCTATTTTGCGCGTCGTACTGATTTGTGCAGTTTATCACTCGCGCTATGTTATGCATCGCACTCTTTTGTGCACTTTATCACTCGCGCAATTTTGCGCGTCGCACTGTTTTGCGCAGTCTACAATCGCGCTATTTTGCGCAGTTTACACTCGCGCTATTTTGCACGTCGCTCTGTTTTGCGCAGTTTACACTCGCGCTATTTTGCGCCTCGCACTGTTTTGCGTTGTTTACACGCGCGCTATTTTGCGCGTCGCACTGTTTTGTGCAGTTTATCACTCTCGCTGTTTTGCACCTCGTACAGTTTTGTGCTGCTTATCACTCGCGCTATGTTACGTATCGCACTCTTTTGTGCACTTTATTACTCGCGTAATTTTGCGCGTCGCACTGTTTTGCACAGTCTACAATCGCGCTATATTGCACGTCGCACTGTTTTGCGCAGTTTACACTCACGTTATTTTGCGCGTCGCACTCTTTTGCGTTGTTTACACTCGCGCTATTTTGCGCGTCGCACTATTTTGCGCAGTTTACACTCGCGCGATTTTGCGCGTCCCACTGTTTTGTGCAGTTTATCACTCACGCTATGTTGCGCATCGCACTCTTTTGTGCACTTTATCACTTGCGCAGTTTTGCGCGTCGCACAGTTTTGCGCAGTCTACAATCGCGCTATTTTGCGCGTCGCACTGTTTTGCGCAGTTTACACTCGCGCTATTTTGGACGTCGCACTGTTTTGCGCAGTTTACACTCGTGCTTTTTTGCGCCTCGCACAGTTTTGCGCTGTTTACACTCGCGCTATTTTGCGTGTCGCACAGTTTTGCGCAGTTTACAGTCGCGCTATTTTGCGCGTCGCACTCTTTTGCGCAGTTTACAATCGCGCTATTTTGCCCATCGCATTGTTTTGCGCAGTTTACACTCGGGCTATTTTGCGCGTCGCACTATTTTGCGCAGTTTACACTCGCGCTATTTTGCGTGTCGCACTGTTTTGTGCAGTTTATCACTCGCGTTATTTTGCGCCTCGTACTGTTGTGTGCAGTTTGTCACTCGCGCTATGTTGCACATCTCACTCTTCTGTGCACTTTATCACTCGCGCTATTTTGCACGTCGCACTGTTTTGCGTAGTGTACAATCGCGCTATTTTGCGCGTCGCACTATTCTGCGCAGTTTACACTCGCGCTATTTTGCACGTCGCATAGTTTTGCGCAGTTCACACTCGCGCTATTTTGCGCAGTTTACACTCTCGCTATTTTGCCCGTCGCAATGTTTTGTGCATTTTACACTCGCGCTATTTTGCGCATCGCACTCTTTTGTGCATTTTATCACTCGCGCAATTTTGCGCGTCGCACTGTTTTGCGCAGTTTACACTCGCGCTATTTTGCGCGTCGCACTGTTTTGTGCAGTTTATCACTCGCGTTATTTTGCGCCTCGTACTGTTGTGTGCAGTTTATCACTCGCGCAATGTTGCGCATCGCACTCTTCTGTGCACTTTATCACTCGCGCTATTTTGCGCGTCGCACTGTTTTGCGCAGTTTACAATCGCGCTATTTTGCGCGTCGCAATGTTTTGTGCATTTTACACTCGCGCTATTTTGCTCATCTCACTCTTTTGTGCAATTTATCACTCGCGCTATTTTGCGCGTCGCACTGTTTTGCGCAGTTTACACTCGCGCTATTTTGCGCGTCGTACTGTTTTGTGCAGTTTATACTCCCGCTATTTTGCGCATCGCACTCTTTTGTGCAATTTATCACTCGCGCTATTTTGTGCGTCGCCCTGTTTTGCGCTGTTTACACTCGCGCTATTTTGCGCTTCGCAATGTCTTGTGCATTTTAGACTCATGCTATTTTGCGCATCGCACGCTTTTGTGCAATTTATCACTCGCGCTATTTTGCGCGTCGCACTGTTTTGCGCAGTTTACACTTGCGCTATTTTGCGCGTTGCACTGTTTTGTGCAGTTTACACTCACGCTATTTTGCGCATCGCACTCTTTTGTGCACTTTATAACTCGCGCAATTTTGCGCGTCGCACTGTTTTGCGCAGTCTACAATCGCGCTATTTTGCGCGTCGCACTGTTTTGCGCTATTTACACTCGCGCTATTTTGCGCGTCGCACTGTTTCGTGCAGTTTATCACTCGCGTTATTTTGAGCCTCGTACTGTTGTGTGCAGTTTATCACTCGCGCAAAGCTGCGCATCGCACTCTTCTGTGCACTTTATCACTGGCGCTATTTTGCGCGTCGCACTATTTTGCACAGTTTACAATCGTGCTATTTTGCGCGTCGCACTGTTTTGCGCAGTTTACACTCGCGCTATTTTGCGCCTCGTACTGTTTTGTGCAGTTTATCACTCGCGCTATGTTGCGCATCGCACTCTTCTGTGCACTTTATCGCTCGCGCTATTTTACGCGTCGCACTATTTTGTGCAGTTTATCACTCGCGCTATTTTGCGCGTCGTACTGTTTTGTGCAGTTTGTCACTCACGCTATTTTGCTCCTCGTACAGTTTTCTGCAGTTTATCACTCGCGCTATGTTTCGCATCGCACTCTTTTGTGCACTTTATCACTCGTGCAATTTTGCGCGTCGCACTGTTTTGCGCAGTCTACAATGGCGCTATTTTGCGCGTCGCACTGTTTTGCGCAGTTTACACTCGCGCTATTTTGCGCCTCGCACTGTTTTGCGTTGTTTACACTCACGCTATTTTGAGCGTCGCACTATTTTGCGCAGTTTACACTCGCGCTATTTTGCGCCTCGCACTGTTTTACGTTGTTTACACTCGCGCTATTTTGAGCGCCGCACTATTTTGCGCAGTTTACACTCGCGCTATTTTGCGCATCCCACTGTTTTGTGCAGTTTATCACTCACGCTATGTTGCGCATCGCACTCTTTTGTGCACTTCATCACTCGCGCAGTTTTACGCGTCGCACTGTTTTGCGCAGTCTACAATGGCGCTATTTTGCGCGTCGCACTGTTTTGCGCAGTTTACACTTGCGCTATTTTCGACGTCGCACTGTTTTGCGTAGTTTAGACTCGCGCTATTTTGCGCCTCGCACAGTTTTGCGCTGTTTACACTCGGGCTATTTTGCGCGTCGCACTGTTTTCCGCAGTTTACAATCGCGCTATTTTGCGCGTCGCACTGTTTTTAGCATTTTACAATCGCGCTATTTTCCCGTCACACTGTTTTGCGCAGTTTACACTCGCGCTATTTTGCGCGTCCCATTGTTTTGTGCTGTTTATCACTCGCGCTATATTGCGCATCGCACTCTTTTGTGCACTTTATCACTCGCGCAACTTTGCACATCGCACTGTTTTGCGCAGTCTACAATCGCGCTATTTTGCGCGTCGCACTATTTTGCGCAGTTTACACTCGCGCTATTTTGCGTGTCGCACTGTTTTGTGCAGTTTATCACTTGTGTTATTTTGCGCTTCGTACTGTTGTGTGCAGTTTAACACTCACGCTATGTTGCGCATCGGACACTTCTGTGCACTTTATCACTCGCGCTATTTTGCGCGTCGCACTGTTTTGCGTAGTGTACAATCGCGCTATTTTGTGCGTCGTACTGTTTTGCGCAGTTTACACTCGCGCTATTTGGCACGTCGCATAGTTTTGTGCATTTTACACTCGCGCTATTTTGCGCCTCGCACTGTTTTGCGCAGTTTACACTCGCGCTATTTTGCGCGACGCAATGTTTTGTGCATTTTACACTCGCGCTATTTTGCGCATTGCACTCTTTTGTGCAATTTATCACTCGCGCTATTTTGTGCGTCGCCCTGTTTTGCGCTGTTTACACTCGCGCTATGTTGCGCTTCGCAATGTCTTGTGCATTTTAGACTCATGCTATTTTGCGCATCGCACGCTTTTGTGCAATTTATCACTCGCGTTATTTTGCGCGTCGCACTGTTTTGCGCAGTTTACACTTGCGCTATTTTGCGCGTCGCACTGTTTTGTGCAGTTTACACTCACGCTATTTTGCGCATCGCACTCTTTTGTGCACTTTATAACTAATTTTGCGCGTCGCACTGTTTTGCGCAGTCTACAATCGCCTATTTTGCGCGTCGCACTGTTTTGCGCTATTTACACTCGCGCTATTTTGCGCGTCGCACTGTTTCGTGCAGTTTATCACTCACGTTATTTTGAGCCTCGTACTGTTGTGTCAGTTTATCACTCGCGCAAAGCTGCGCATCGCACGCTTCTTGCACTTTATCACTGGCGCTATTTTGCGCGTCGCACTGTTTTGCGCAGTTTACAATCGTGCTATTTTGCGCGTCGCACTGTTTTGCGCAGTTTACACTCGCGCTATTTTGCGCCTCGCACTGTTTTGCGTTGTTTACACTCGCGCTATTTTGAGCGTCGCACTATTTTGCGCAGTTTACACTCGCGCTATTTTGCACGTCCCACTGTTTTGTGCAGTTTATCACTCACGCTATGTTGCGCATCGCACTCTTTTGTGCACTTCATCACTCGTGCAGTTTTGCGCGTCGCACTGTTTTGCGCAGTCTACAATCGCGCTATTTTGCGCGTCGCACTGTTTTGCGCAGTTTACACTCGCGCTATTTTCGACGTCGCACTGTTTTGCGTAGTTTAGACTCGCGCTATTTTGCGCCTCGCACAGTTTTGTGCTGTTTACACTCGGGCTATTTTGCGTGTCGCACTGTTTTCCGCAGTTTACAATCGCGCTATTTTGCGCGTCGCACTGTTTTTAGCATTTTACAATCGCGCTATTTTGCCGTCACACTGCTTTGCGCAGTTTACACTCGCGCTATTTTGCTCGTCGCACTGTTTTGCGCAGTTTACACTCGCGCTATTTTGCGCGTCCCATTGTTTTGTGCTGTTTATCACTCGCGGTATGTTGCGCATCGCACTCTTTTGTGCACTTTATCACTCGCGCAACTTTGCACATCGCACTGTTTTGCGCAGTCTACAATCGCGCTATTTTGCGTGTCGCACTATTTTGCGCAGTTTACACTCGGGCTATTTTGCGTGTCGCACTGTTTTGTGCAGTTTATCACTTGTGTTATTTTGCGCCTCGTACTGTTGTGTGCAGTTTAACACTCGCGCTATGTTGCGCATCGGACTCTTCTGTGCACTTTATCACTCGCGCTATTTTGCGCGTCGCACTGTTTTGCGTAGTGTACAATCGCGCTATTTTGTGCGTCGCACTGTTTTGCGCAGTTTACACTCGCGCTATTTGGCACGTCGCATAGTTTTGCGCATTTTACACTCGCGCTATTTTGCGCCTCGCACTGTTTTGCGCAGTTTACACTCGCGCTATTTTGCGCGACACAATGTTTTGTGCATTTTACACTCGCGCTATTTTGCGCATCGCACTCTTTTGTGCAATTTATCACTCGCGTTATTTTGCGCATCGCACTGTTTTCTGCAGTTTATACTCACGCTATTTTGCGCATCGCACTGTTTTGTGCAATTTATCACTCGCATTATTTTGCGCGTCGCTCTGTTTTGCACTGTTTACACTCGCGCAATTTTGCCCATCGCACTCTTTTGTGCAATTATCACTCGCGCTATTTTGGCGTCGCACTGTTTTGCGCAGTTTACACTCGCGCTATTTTGCGTCGCACTGTTTTGTGCAGTTTATCGCTCGCGTTATTTTGCGCCTCGTACTGTTGTGTGGAGTTTAACACTCGCGCAATGTTGCGCATCGCACTCTTCTGTGCACTTATTCACTCGCGCTATTTTGCGCGTCGCACTGTTTGCGCAGTTTACAATCGCGCTATTTTGCGCGTCGCAATGTTATGTGCATTTTACACTCGCGCTATTTTGCTCATCTCACTCTTTTTGCAATTTATCACTCGCGCTATTTTGGGCGCCGCACTGTTTTGCGCAGTTTACACTCGCGCTATTTTGCGCGTCGCACTGTTTTGTGCAGTTTATTACGCTATTTTGCGATCGCACTCTTTTGTGCAATTTATCACTCGCGCTATTTTGTGCGTCGCCCTGTTTTTCGCTGTTTACACTCGCGCTATTTTGCGCTTCGCAATGTCTTGTGCAATTTAGACTCGCGCTATTTTGCGCATCGCACGCTTTTGTGCAATTTATCACTCGCGCTATTTTGCGCGTCGCACTGTTTTGCGCAGTTTACACTCGCGCTATTTTGCGCGTCGCACTGTTTTGTGCAGTTTACACTCACGCTATTTTGCGCATCGCACTCTTTTGTGCACTTTATCACTCGCGCAATTTTGCGCGTCGCACTATTTTGCGCAGTCTACAATCGCGCAATTTTGCGCGTCGCACTGTTTTGCGCTGTTTACACACGCGCTATTTTGCGCATCGCACTGTTTCGTGCAGTTTATCACTCGCGTTATTTTGCGCCTCGTACTGTTGTGTGCAGTTATCACTCGCGCAATGCTGCGCATCGCACTCTTCTGTGCACTTTATCACTCGCGCTATTTTGCGCGTCGCACTGTTTGCGCAGTTTACAATCGTGCTATTTTGCGCGTCGCACTATTTTGCGCAGTTTACACTCGCGCTATTTTGCGCCTCGTACTGTTTTGTGCAGTTTATCACTTGCGCTATGTTGCGCATCGCACTCTTCTGTGCACTTTATCGCTCGCGCTATTTTACGCGTCGCACTATTTTGTGCGGTTTATCACTCGCGCTATTTTGCGCGTCGTACTGTTTTGTGCAGTTTATCACAACGCTATTTTGCTCCTCGTACAGTTTTCTGGAGTTTATCACTCGCGCGATGTTGCGCATCGCACTCTTTTGTGCACTTTATCACACGCGCAATTTTGCGCGTCGCACTGTTTTGCGCGTCGCACTGTTTTGTGCAGCCTACAATCGCGCTATTTTGCGCATCGCACTGTTTTGCGCAGTTTACACTCGCGCTATTTTGCGCGTCGCACTGTTTTGCGCAGTTTACACTCGCGCTATTTTGCGCGTCGCACTGTTTTGCACAGTTTACACTCGCGCTATTTTGCGCGTCGCACTGTTTTGCGCAGTTTACACTCGCGCTATTTTGCCCCTCGCACAGTTTTGCGCAGTTTGTCACTCACGCTGTTTTGCTCCTCGTACAGTTTTCTGCAGTTTATCACTCGCGCTATGTTTCGCATCGCAGTCTTTTGTGCACTTTATCACTCGTGCAATTTTGCGCGTCGCACTGTTTCGTGCAGTTTATCACTCGCGTTATTTTGAGCCTCGTACTGTTGTGTGCAGTTTATCACTCGCGCAAAGCTGCGCATCGCACTCTTCTGTGCACTTTATCACTGGCGCTATTTTGCGCGTCGCACTGTTTTGCGCAGTTTACAATCGTGCTATTTTGCACGTTGCACTGTTTTGCGCAGTTTACACTCGCGCTATTTTGCGCCTCGTACTGTTTTGTGCAGTTTATCACTTGCGCTATGTTGCGCATCGCACTCTTCTGTGCACTTTATCGCTCGCGCTATTTTACGCGTCGCACTATTTTGTGCAGTTTATCACTCGCGCTATTTTGCGCGTGTACGTTTTGTGCAGTTTGTCACTCACGCTATTTTGCTCCTCGTACAGTTTTCTGCAGTTTATCACTCGCCGCTATGTTCGCATCGCACTCTTTTGTGCACTTTATCACTCGTGCAATTTTGCGCGTCGCACTGTTTTGCGCAGTCTACAATGGCGCTATTTGCGCGTCGCACTGTTTTGCACAGTTTACACTCGCGCTATTTTGCGCCTCGCACTGTTTTGCGTTGTTTACACTCACGCTATTTTGAGCGTCGCACTGTTTTGCGCAGTTTACACTCGCGCTATTTTGCGCCCCGCACTGTTTTGCGTTGTTTACACTCGCGCTATTTTGAGCGTCGCGCTATTTTGAGCGTCGCACTATTTTGCGCAGTTTACACTCGCGCTATTTTGCGCATCCCACTGTTTTGTGCAGTTTATCACTCACGCTATGTTGCGCATCGCACTCTTTTGTGCACTTCATCACTCGCGCAGTTTTGCGCGTCGCACTGTTTTGCGCAGTCTACAATCGCGCTATTTTGCGCGTCGCACTGTTTTGCGCAGTTTACACTCGCGCTATTTTCGACGTCGCACTGTTTTGCGTAGTTTAGACTCGCGCTATTTTGCGCCTCGCACAGTTTTGCGCTGTTTACACTCGGGCTATTTTGCGCGTCGCACTGTTTTTCGCAGTTTACAATCGCGCTATTTGCGCGTCGCATGTTTTTAGCATTTTACAATCGCGCTATTTTCCGTCACACTGTTTTGCGCAGTTTACACTCGCGCTATTTTGCGCGTCGCACTGTTTTGTGCAGTTTACACTCGCGCTATTTTGCGCGTCCCATTTTTTGTGCTGTTTATCACTCGCATATGTTGCGCATCGCACTCTTTTGTCCACTTTATCACTCGCGCAACTTTGCACATCGCACTGTTGCGCAGTCTACAATCGCGCTATTTGCGCGTCGCACTATTTTGCGCAGTTACACTCGCGCTATTTTGCGTGTCGCACTGTTTTGTGCAGTTTATCACTTGTGTTTTTGCGCCTCGTACTGTTGTGTGCAGTTAACACTCACGCTATGTTGCGCATCGGACTCTTCTGTGCACTTATCACTCGCGCTATTTGCGCGTCGCACTGTTTTGCGTAGTGTACAATCGCGCTATTTTGTGCGTCGTACTGTTTTCGCAGTTTTACACTCGCGCTATTTGGCACGTCGCATAGTTTTGCGCATTTTACACTCGCGTATTTTGCGCTCGCACTGTTTTGCGCAGTTACACTCGCGCTATTTTGCGCGACAATGTTTTGTGCATTTTACACTCGCGCTATTTTGCGCATCGCACTCTTTTGTGCAATTTATCACTCGCGCTATTTTATGCGTCGCCCTGTTTTGCGATGTTACACTCGCGCGTATTTTGCGCTTCGCAATGTCTTGTGCATTTTGGACTCATGCTATTTTGCGCATCGCACGCTTTTGCAATTATCACTCGCGTTATTTGCGTCGCGCACTGTTTGCGCAGTTTATACTTGTGCTATTTTGCGCGTTGCACTGTTTTGTGCAGTTTACACTCACGCTATTTCGCATCGCACTCTTTTGCACTTTATAACTCGCGCAATTTTGCGCGTCGCACTGTTTTGCGCAGTCTACAATCGCGCTATTTTGCGCGTCGCACTGTTTTGCGCTATTTACACTCGCGCTATTTTGCGCGTCGCACTGTTTCGTGCAGTTTATCACTCGCGTTATTTTGAGCCTCGTACTGTTGTGTGCAGTTTATCACTCGCGCAAAGCTGCGCATCGCACTCTTCTGTGCACTTTATCACTGGCGCTATTTTGCGCGTCGCACTGTTTTGCGCCGTTTACAATCGTGCTATTTTGCGCGTCGCACTGTTTTGCGCAGTTTACACTCGCGCTATTTTGCACCTCGTACTGTTTTGTGCAGTTTATCACTTGCGCTATGTTGCGCATCGCACTCTTCTGTGCACTTTATCGCTCGCGCTATTTTACGCGTCGCACTATTTTGTGCAGTTTATCACTCGCCTATTTTGCGCGTCGTACTGTTTTGCAGTTTTGTCACTCACGCTATTTTGCTCCTCGTACAGTTTTCTGCAGTTTATCACTCGCGCTATGTTTCACATCGCACTCTTTTGTGCACTTTACCACTCGTGAATTTTGCGCGTCGCACTGTTTTGCAGTCTACAATGGCGGTATTTTGCGCGTCGCACTGTTTGCGCAGTTTAAAACTCGTGCTATTTTGTGCGTCGAACTGTTTTGCGCAGTTTACACTCGCGCTATTTTGCGCCTCGCACTGTTTTGCCTTGTTTACACTCGCGCTATTTTGAGCGTCGCACTGTTTTCGCAGTTTTACACTCGCGCTATTTTGCGCCTCGCACTGTTTTGCCTTGTTTACACTCGCGCTATTTTGAGCGTCGCACTGTTTTGCGCAGTTACACTCGCGCTATTTTGCGCCTCGCACTGTTTTGCGTTGTTTACACTGGCGCTATTTTGAGCGTCGCACATTTTGCGCAGTTTACACTCGCGCTATTTGCGCGTCCCACTGTTTTGTGCAGTTTATCACGCACGCTATGTTGCGCATCGCACTCTTTTGTGCACTTCACACTCGCACAGTTTTGCATGTCGCACTGTTTTGCGCAGTCCACAATCGCGCTATTTTGCGCGTCGCACTGTTTTGCGCAGTTTACACTCGCGCTATTTTCGACGTCGCACTGTTTTGCGTAGTTATACTCGCGCTATTTTGCGCCTTGCACAGTTTTGCGCGTTTACACTCGGGCTATTTTGCGCGTCGCACTGTTTTCGCAGTTTACAATCGCGCTATTTTGCGCGTCACACTGTTTTTAGCATTTTACAATCGCGCTATTTTGCCCGTCACACTGTTTTGCGCAGTTTACACTCGCGCTATTTGCGCGTCGCACTGTTTTGCGCAGTTTACACTCGCGCTATTTTGCGCGTCCCATTGTTTTGTGCTGTTTATCACTCGCGCTATGTTGCGCATCGCACTCTTTTATGCACTTTATCACTCGCGCAACTTGCACACGCACTGTTTTGCGCAGTCTACAATCGCGCTATTTTGCGCGTCGCACTATTTTGCGCAGTTTACACTCGCGCTATTTTGCGTGTCGCACTGTTTTGTGCAGTTTATCACTCGCGTTATTTTGCGCATCGTACTGTTGTGTGCAGTTTATCACTCGCGCTATGTTGCGCATCGCACTCTTCTGTGCACTTTATCACTCGCGCTATTTTGCGCGTCGCACTGTTTTGCGTAGTGTACAATTGCGCTATTTTGCGCGTCGCACTGTTTTGCGCAGTTTACACTCGCGCTATTTTGCACGTCGCATAGTTTTGCGCAGTTTACACTCGCGCTATTTTGCGCCTCGCACTGTTTTGCGCAGTTTACACTCGCGCTATTTTGCGCGTCGCAATGTTTTGTGCATTTTACACTCGCGCTATTTTGCGCATCGCACTCTTTTGTGCAATTTATCACTCGCGCTATTTTGCGCGTCGCACTGTTTTGCGCTGTTTACACTCGCGCTATTTTGCGCTTCGCAATGTTTTGTGCATTTTAGACTCATGCTATTTGGCATCGCACGCTTTTGTGCAATTTATCACTCGCGCTATTTTGCGCGTCGCACTGTTTTGCGCAGTTATACACTTGCGCTATTTGCGCGTTGCACTGTTTTGTGCAGTTTACACTCACGCTATTTTGCGCATCGCACTCTTTTGTGCACTTTATAACTCGCGCAATTTTGCGCGTCGCACTGTTTTGCGCAGTCTACAATCGCGCTATTTTGCGCGTCGCACAGTTTTGCGCTATTTACACTCGCGCTATTTTGCGCGTCGCACTGTTCGTGCAATTTATCACCGCGTTATTTGAGCCTCGTACTGTTGTGTGCAGTTATCACTCGCGCAAAGTTGCGCATCGCACTCTTCTGTGCACTTTATCACTGGCGCTATTTGCGCGTCGCACTGTTTTGCGCAGTTTACAATCGTGCTATTTTGCGCGTCACACTGTTTTGCGCAGTTTACACTCGCGCTATTTTGCGCCTCGTACTGTTTTGTGCAGTTTATCACTTGCGCTATGTTGCGCATCGCACTCTTCTGTGCACTTTATCGCTCGCGCTATTTTACGCGTCGCACTATTTTGTGCAGTTTATCACTCGCGCTATTTGGCGCGTCGTACTGTTTTGTGCTGTTTGTCACTCACGCTGTTTTGCTCCTCGTACAGTTTTCTGCAGTTTATCACTCGCGCTATGTTTCGCATCGCACTCTTTTGTACACTTTATCACCCGTGCAATTTTGCGCGTCGCACTGTTTTGCGCAGTCTACAATGGCGCTATTTTGCGCGTCGCACTGTTTTGCGCAGTTTAAACTCGCGCTATTTTGCGCGTCGCACTGTTTTGCGCAGTTTACACTCGCGCTATTTTGCGCCTCGCACTGTTTTGCGTTGTTTACACTCGCGCTATTTTGAGCGTCGCACTGTTTTGCGCAGTTTACACTCGCGCTATTTTGCGCCTCGCACTGTTTTGCGTTGTTTACACTCGCGCTATTTTGAGCGTCGCACTATTTTGCGCAGTTTACACTCGCGCTATTTTGCGCGTCCCACTGTTTTGTGCAGTTTATCACTCGCGCTATTTTGCGTGTCGCACTGTTTTGTGCAGTTTATCACTTGTGTTATTTTGCGCCTCGTACTGTTGTGTGCAGTTTAACACTCGCGCTATGTTGCGCATCGGACTCTTCTGTGCACTTTATCACTCGCGCTATTTTGCGCGTCGCACTGTTTTGCGTAGTGTACAATCGCGCTATTTTGTGCGTCGCACTGTTTTGCGCAGTTTACACTCGCGCTATTTGGCACGTCGCATAGTTTTGCGCATTTTACACTCGCGCTATTTTGCGCCTCGCACTGTTTTGCGCAGTTTACACTTGCGCTATTTTGCGCGACGCAATGCTTTGTGCATTTTACACTCGCGCTATTTTGCGCATCGCACACTTTTGTGCAATTTATCACTCGCGCTATTTTGCGCATCGCACTGTTTTGTGCAGTTTATACTCACGCTATTTTGCGCATCGCACTCTTTTGTGCAATTTATCACTCGCATTATTTTGCGCGTCGCTCTGTTTTGCACTGTTTACACTCGCGCAATTTTGCGCATCGCACTCTTTTGTGCAATTTATCACTCGCGCTATTTTGTGCGTCGCACTGTTTTGCGCAGTTTACACTCGCGCTATTTTGCGCGTCGCACTGTTTTGTGCAGTTTATCGCTCGCGTTATTTTGCGCCTGGTACTGTTGTGTGGAGTTTATCACTCGCGCAATGTTGCGCATCGCACTCTTCTGTGCACTTTATCACTCGCGCTATTTTGCGCGTCGCACTGTTTTGCGCAGTTTACAATCGCGCTATTTTGCGCGTCGCAATGTTATGTGCATTTTACACTCGCGCTATTTAGCTCATCTCACTCTTTTGTGCAATTTATCACTCGCGCTATTTTGGGCGCCGCACTGTTTTGCGCAGTTTACACTCGCGCTATTTTGCGCGTCGCACTGTTTTGTGCAGTTTATACTCACGCTATTTTGCGCATCGCACTCTTTTGTGCAATTTATCACTCGCGCTATTTTGTGCGTCCCCCTGTTTTTCGCTGTTTACACTCGCGCTATTTTGCGCTTCGCAATGTCTTGTGCATTTTAGACTCGCGCTATTTTGCGCATCGCACGCTTTTGTGCAATTTATCACTCGCGCTATTTTGCGCGTCGCACTGTTTTGCGCAGTTTACACTCGCGCTATTTTGCGCGTCGCACTGTTTTGTGCAGTTTACACTCACGCTATTTTGCGCATCGCACTCTTTTGTGCACTTTATCACTCGCAATTTTCCGTGTCGCACTATTTTGCGCAGTCTACAATCGCGCAATTTTGCGCGTCGCACTGTTTTGCGCAGTTTACACTCGCGCTATTTGCGCGTCGCACTGTTTTGCGCAGTTTAACACTCGCGCTATTTTGCCCCTCGCACAGTTTTGCGCAGTTTGCCACTCACGCTGTTTTGCTCCTCGTACAGTTTTCTGCAGTTTATCACTCGCGCTATGTTTCGCAACGCACTCTTTTGTACACTTTATCACCCGTGCAATTTTGCGCGTCGCACTGTTTTGCCAGTCTACAATGGCGCTATTTTGCGCGTCGCAACTGTTTTGCGCAGTTTAAACTCGCGCTATTTTGCGCGTCGCACTGTTTTGCGCAGTTTACACTCACGCTATTTTTGCGCCTCGCACTGTTTTGCGTTGTTTACACTCGCACTATTTTGAGCGTCGCACTGTTTTGCGCAGTTTACACTCGCTCTATTTTGCGCCTCGCACTGTTTTGTGTTGTTTACACTCGCGCTATTTTGAGCGTCGCACTATTTTGCGCAGTTTACACTCGCGCTATTTTGCGCGTCCCACTGTTTTGTGCAGTTTATCACTCACGCTATGTTGCGCATCGCACTCTTTTGTGCACTTCATCACTCGCGCAGTTTTGCACGTCGCACTGTTTTGCGCAGTCTACAATCGCGCTATTTTGCGCGTCGCACTGTTTTGCGCAGTTTACACTCGCGCTATTTTCGACGTCGCACTGTTTTGCGTAGTTTAGACTCGCGCTATTTTGCGCCTCGCACAGTTTTGCGCTGTTTACACTCGGGCTATTTTGCGCGTCGCACTGTTTTCCGCAGTTTACAATCGCGCTATTTTGCGCGTCGCACTGTTTTTAGCATTTTACAATCGCGCTATTTTGCCCGTCACACTGTTTTGCGCAGTTTACACTCGCGCTATTTTGCGCGTCGCACTGTTTTGCGCAGTTTACACTCGCGCTATTTTGCGCGTCCCATTGTTTTGTGCTGTTTATCACTCGCGCTATGTTGCGCATCGCACTCTTTTGTGCACTTTATCACTCGCGCAACTTTGCACATCGCACTGTTTTGCGCAGTCTACAATCGCGCTATTTTGCGCGTCGCACTATTTTGCGCAGTTTACACTCGCGCTATTTTGCGTGTCGCACTGTTTTGTGTAGTTTATCACTTGTGTTATTTTGCGCCTCGTACTGTTGTGTGCAGTTTAACACTCGCGCTATGTTGCGCATCGGACTCTTCTGTGCACTTTATCACTCGCGCTATTTTGTGCGTCGCACTGTTTTGCGTAGTGTACAATCGCGCTATTTTGTGCGTCGCACTGTTTTGCGCAGTTTACACTCGCGCTATTTGGCACGTCGCATAGTTTTGCGCATTTTACACCCGCGCTATTTTGCGCCTCGCACTGTTTTGCGCAGTTTACACTCGCGCTATTTTGCGCGACGCAATGCTTTGTGCATTTTACACTCGCGCTATTTTGCGCATCGCACACTTTTGTGCAATTTATCACTCGCGCTATTTTGCGCATCGCACTGTTTTGTGCAGTTTATACTCACGCTATTTTGCGCATCGCACTCTTTTGTGCAATTTATCACTCGCATTATTTTGCGCGTCGCTCTGTTTTGCACTGTTTACACTTGCGCAATTTTGCGCATCGCACTCTTTTGTGCAATTTATCACTCGCGCTATTTTGTGCGTCGCACTGTTTTGCGCAGTTTACACTCGCGCTATTTTGCGCGTCGCACTGTTTTGTGCAGTTTATCGCTCGCGTTATTTTGCGCCTGGTACTGTTGTGTGGAGTTTATGACTCGCGCAATGTTGCGCATCGCACTCTTCTGTGCACTATATCACTCGCGCTATTTTGCGCGTCGCATTGTTTTGCGCAGTTTACAATCGCGCTATTTTGCGCGTCGCAATGTTATGTGCATTTTACACCGCGCTATTTAGCTCATCTCACTCTTTTGTGCAATTTATCACTCGCGCTATTTTGGCGCCGCACTGTTTTGCGCAGTTTACACTCGCGCTATTTTGCGCGTTGCACTGTTTTGTGCAGTTTATACTCACGCTATTTTGCGCATCGCACTCTTTTGTGCAATTTATCACTCGCGCTATTTTGTGCGTCGCACTGTTTTGCGCTGTTTACACTCGCGCTATTTTGCGCTTCGCAATGTTTTGTGCATTTTACACTCGCGCTATTTTGCGCATCGCACTCTTTTGTGCAATTTATCACTCGCGCTATTTTGCGCGTCGCACTGTTTTGCGCAGTTTACACTCGCGCTATTTTGCGCCTCGCACTGTTTTGCGCAGTTTACACTCGCGCTATTTTGCGCGTCGCACTGTTTTGTGCAGTTTACACTCACGCTATTTTGCGCATCGCACTCTTTTGTGCACTTTATCACTCGCGCAATTTTGCGCGTCGCACTGTTTTGCGCAGTCTACAATCGCGCTATTTTGCGCGTCGCACTGTTTTGCGCAGTTTACACTCGCGCTATTTTGCGCGTCGCACTATTTTGCGCAGTTTACACTCGCGCTATTTTGCCCCTCGCACAGTTTTGCGCAGTTTGCCACTCACGCTGTTTTGCTCCTCGTACAGTTTTCTGCAGTTTATCACTCGCGCTATGTTTCGCATCGCACTCTTTTGTACACTTTATCACCCGTGCAATTTTGCGCGTCGCACTGTTTGCGCAGTCTACAATGGCGCTTATTTGCGCGTCGCACTGTTTTGCGCAGTTTAAACTCGCGTATTTTGCGCGTCGCACTGTTTTGCGCAGTTTACACTCGCGCTATTTTGCGCCTCGCACTGTTTTGCGTTGTTTACACTCGCGCTATTTTGAGCGTCGCACTGTTTTGCGCAGTTTACACTCGCGCTATTTTGCGCCTCGCACTGTTTTGCGTTGTTTACACTCGCGCTATTTTGAGCGTCGCACTATTTTGCGCAGTTTACACTCGCGCTATTTTGCGCGTCCCACTGTTTTGTGCAGTTTATCACTCACGCTATGTTGCGCATCGCACTCTTTTGTGCACTTCATCACTCGCGCAGTTTTGCACGTCGCACTGTTTTGCGCAGTCTACAATCGCGCTATTTTGCGCGTCGCACTGTTTTGCACAGTTTACACTCGCGCTATTTTCGACGTCGCACTGTTTTGCGTAGTTTAGACTCGCGCTATTTTGCGCCTCGCACAGTTTTGCGCTGTTTACACTCGGGCAATTTTGCGCGTCGCACTGTTTTTAGCATTTTACAATCGCGCTATTTTGCCCGTCACACTGTTTTGCGCAGTTTACACTCGCGCTATTTTGCGCGTCGCACTATTTTGCGCAGTTTACACTCGCGCTATTTTGCGCGTCCCATTGTTTTGTGCAGTTTATCACTCGCGCTATTTTGCGCGTCGCACTGTTTTGTGCAGTTTTTCACTCGCGCTATGTTGTGCATCGCACTCTTTTGTGCATTTTATCACTCCCGCAATTTTGCACGTCGCACTGTTTTGCGCAGTCTACAATCGCGCTATTTTGCGCGTCGCACTGTTTTGTGCAGTTTATCACTCGTGCTATTTTGCGCCTCGCAATGTTTTGTGCAGTTTACACTCGCGCTATTTTGCGCATCGCACTCTTTTGTGCAATTTATCACTCGCGCTATTTTGCGCGTCGCACTGTTTTGCGCAGTTTACACTCGCGCTATTTTGCGCATCGCACTATTTTGCGCAGTTTACACTCGCGCTATTTTGCGTGTCGCACTGTTTTGTGCAGTTTATCACACGCGCTATTTTCCGGCTCGTACTGTTTTGTGCAGTTTATCACTCGCGCTATGTTGCGCATCGCACTGTTTTGCGCAGTTTACAATCGCGCTATTTTGCCCGTCGCACTGTTTTGCGCAGTTTACACTCGCGCTATTTTGCACGTCGCTCTGTTTTGCGCAGTTTACACTCGTGCTATTTTGCGCCTCGTACAGTTTTGTGCAGTTTATCACTCGCGCTATGTTGCGCATCGCACTCTTTTGTGCACTTTATCACTCGCGCAATTTTGCGCAGTCTACAATCGCGCTATTTTGCACGTCGCACTGTTTTGCGCAGTTTACACACGCGCTATTTTGCGCCTCGCACTGTTTTGCGTTGTTTACACTCGCGCTATTTTGCGCGTCGCACTGTTTTGCGCAGTTTACGCTCGCGCTATTTTTCACATCCCACTGTTTTGTGCAGTTTATCACTGGCGCTATGTTGCGCATCGCACTCTTTTGTGCACTTTATCACTCGCGCAATTTTGCGCGTCGCACTGTTTTGTGCAGTCTACAATCGCGCTATTTTGCGCGTCGCACAGTTTTGCGCAGTTTACACTCGGGCAATTTTGCACGTCGCTCTGTTTTGCGCAGTTTACACTCGTGCTATTTTGCGCCTCGTACAGTTTTGTGCAGTTTATCACTCGCGCTATGTTGCGCATCGCACTCTTTTGTGCACTTTATCAGTCGCGCAATTTTGCGCGTCGCACTGTTTTCACAGTCTACAATCGCGGTATTTTGTGTGTCGCACTGTTTTGCGCAGTTTACACTCGCGCTTCTTTGCGCCTCGCACTGTTTCGCGGTGTCTACACTCGCACTATTTTGCGTGTCGCACTGTTTTGCGCAGTTTACACTCGCGCTATATTGCGCGTCCCACTGTTTTGTGCAGTTTATTACTCGCGCTATGTTGCGCATCACACTCTTTTGTGTACTTTATCACTCGCTCAGTTTTGCGCGTCGCACTATTTTGCGAAGTCTACAATCGCGCTATTTTGCGCGTCGCACTATTTTGCACAGTTTTCACTCGCGCAATTTTGCACGTCGCACTGTTTTGTGCAGTTTACACTCGCGCTATTTTGCGCCTCGCACAGTTTTGCGCTGTTTACTCTCACGCAATTTTGCGCCTTGCACTGATTTGCGCAGTTTACAATCGCGCTATTTTGCGCGTCGCACTGTTTTGCGCAGTTTACAATCGCGCTATTTTGCGCGTCGCACTGTTTTGCGCAGTTTACACTCGCGCTATTTTGCCCGTCGCTCTGTTTTGCGCAGTTTACACTCGTGCTATTTTGCGCCTCGTACAGTTTTGTGCAGTTTATCACTCGCGCTATGTTGCGCATCGCACTCTTTTGTGCACTTTATCAGTCGCGCAATTTTGCGCGTCGCACTGTTTTGCGCAGTTTACACTCGCGCTATTTTGCGCCTCGCACTGTTTTGCGTTGTTTACACTCGCGCCATATTGTGCGTCGCACTGTTTTGCGCAGTTTACACTCGCGCTATTTTGCGCGTCCCACTGTTTTGTGCAGTTTATCACTCGCGCTATGTTGCGCATCGCACTCTTTTGTGCACTTTATCACTCGCGCAGTTTTGCGCGTCGCACTGTTTTGCGCAGTCTACAATCGCGCTATTTTGCGCGTCGCACTGTTTTGCGCAGTTTACACTCGCGCTATTTTGCACGTCGCACTGTTTTGCGCCGTTTACAATCGCGCTATTTTGCCCGTCGCAATGTTTTGCGCAGTTTACACTCGCGCTATTTTGCGCGTCGCACTGTTTTGCGCAGTTTACACTCGCGCTATTTTGCGCGTCGCACTGTTTTGCGCAGTTTACAATCGCGCTATTTTGCGCGTCGCACTGTTTTGCGTAGTTTACAATCGCGATATTTTGCCCGTCGCACTGTTTTGCGCAGTTTACACTCGCGCTATTTTGCGCGTCGCACTGTTTTGCGCAGTTTACACTCGCGCTATTTTGCGCGTCCCACTGTTTTGTGCAGTTTATCACTCGCGCTATGTTGCGCATCGCACTCTTTTGTGCACTTTATCACTCGCGCAATTTTGCGCGTTGCACGGTTTTGTGCAGTCTACAATCGCGCTATTTTGCGCGTCGCACTGTTTTGCGTAGTTTACACTCGCGGTATTTTGCGCGTCGCACTGTTTTGTGCATTTTATCACTCGCGTTATTTTGCGCCTCGTACTGTTGTGTGCAGTTTATCACTCGCGCTATGTTGCGCATCGAAGTCTTCTGTGCACTTTGTCACTCGCGCTATTTTGCGCGTCGCACTGTTTTTCGCAATTTACAATCGTGCTATTTTGCGCGTCGCACTGTTTTGCGCAGTTTACACTCGCGCTATTTTGCGCGTCGCATTGTTTTGTGCAGTTTATCACTCGCGCTATGTTGCGCATCGCACTCTTCTGTGCACTTTATCGCTCGCGCTATTTTACGCGTCGTACTGTTTTGTGCAGTTTATCCCTCGCGCTATTTTGCGCGTCGTACTGTTTTGTGCAGTTTATCAGTCACGCTATTTTGCTCCTCGTACAGTTTTGTGGAATTTATCACCCGCGTTATGTTGCGCGTCGCACTGTTATGCGCAGTTTACACTCGCGCTATTTTGCGCGTCACACTGTTTTGTGCAGTTTACACTCGCGCTATTTTGCGCGTCGCATTGTTTTGCGCAGTTTACACTCGCGCTATTTTGCGCGTCGCACTGTTTTGTGCAGTTTATCACTCGCGCTATTTTGCGCCTCGTACAGTTTTGTGCAGTTTATCACTCGCGCTATGTTGCGCATCGCACTCTTTTGTGCACTTTATCACTCGCGCAATTTTGCGCGTCGCACTGTTTTGCGCAGTCTACAATCGCGCTATTTTGCGCGTCGCACTGTTTTGCGCAGTTTACACTCGCGCTATTTTGCACGTCGCACTGTTTTGCGCAGTTTACACTCGCGCTATTTTGCGCCTCGCACAGTTTTACGCTGTTTACACTCGCGCTATTTTGCGCGTCGCACTGTTTTGCGCAGTTTACAATCGCGCTATTTTGCGCGTCGCACTGTTTTGCGCAGTTTACAATCGCACTATTTTGCGCGTCGCACTGTTTTGCGTAGTTAAATCGCGTCGCGATATTTTGCCCGTGGCACTGTTTTGCGCAGTTACACACTCGCGCTATTTTGCGCGTCGCACTGTTTTGCGCAGTTTACACTCACGCTATTTTGCGCGTCCCACTGTTTTGTGCAGTTTATCACTCGCGCTATGTTGCGCATCGTACTCTTTTGTGCACTTTATCACTCGCGCAATTTTGCGCGTTGCACGGTTTTGTGCAGTCTACAATCGCGCTATTTTGCGCGTCGCACTGTTTTGCGTAGTTTACACTCGCGGTATTTTGCGCGTCGCACTGTTTTGTGCATTTTATCACTCGCGTTATTTTGCGCCTCGTACTGTTGTGTGCAGTTTATCACTCGCGCTATGTTGCGCATCGCACTCTTCTGTGCACTTTGTCACTCGCGCTATTTTGCGCGTCGCACTATTTTTCGCAATTTACAATCGTGCTATTTTGCGCATCGCACTATTTTGCGCAATTTAACACTCGCGCTATTTTGCGCGTCGCATTGTTTTGTGCAGAGTTATCACTCGCGCTATGTTGCGCATCGCACTCTTCTGTGCACTTTATCGCTCGCGCTATTTTACGCGTCGTACTGTTTTGTGCAGTTTATCCCTCGCGCTATTTTGCGCGTCGTACTGTTTTGTGCAGTTTATCACTCACGCTATTTTGCTCCTCGTACAGTTTTGTGGAATTTATCACTCGCGCTATGTTGCGCGTTGCACTGTTATGCGCTGTTTACACTCGCGCTATTTTGCGCGTCACACTGTTTTGTGCAGTTTACACTCGCGCTATTTTGCGCGTCGCATTGTTTTGCGGAGTTTACACTCGCGCTATTTTGCGCGTCGCACTGTTTTGTGCAGTTTATCACTCGCGCTATTTTGCGCCTCGTATAGTTTTGTGCAATTTATCACTCGCGCTATGTTGCGCACCGCACTCTTTTGTGCACTTTATCACTCGCGCAATTTTGCGCGTCGCACTGTTTTGCGCAGTCTACAGTCGCGCTATTTTGTGCGTCGCACTGTTTTGCGCAGTTTAAAATCGCGCTATTTTGCACCTCGTACTGTTTTGCGTTGTTTACACTCTCGCTATTTTGCGCGTCATACTGTTTTGCGCAGTTTACACTCGCGCTATTTTGCGCGTCCCACTGTTTTGTGCAGTATATCACTCGCGCTATGTTGCGCATCGCACCCTTTTGTGCACTGTATCACTACCGCAATTTTGCGCGTCGCACTATTTTCCGCAGTCTACACTCGGGCTATTTTGCGCGTCGCACTGTTTTGCGCAGCATACACTCGCGCTATTTTGCACGTCGCTCTGTTTTGCGCAGTTTACACTCGTGCTATTTTGCGCCTCGTACAGTTTTGTGCAGTTTATCACTCGCGCTATGTTGTGCATCGTACTCTTTTGTGCACTTTATCACTCGCGCAATTTTGCGCGTCGCACTGTTTTGCACAGTCTACAATCGCGCTATTTTGCGCGTCGCACTGTTTTGCGCAGTTTACACTCGCGCTATTTTGCGCCTCGCACTGTTTTACGGTGTTTCCACTCGCCCTGGTTTGCGCGTCGCACTGTTTTGCACAGTCTACAATCGCGCTATTTTGCGCGTCGCACTGTTTTGCGCAGTTTACACTCGCGCTATTTTGCGCGTCCCACTGTTTTGTGCAGTTTATCACTCGCGCTATGTTGCGCATCGCACTCTTTTGTGCACTTTATCACTCGCGCAGTTTTGCGCGTCGCACTATTTTGCGCAGTCTACAATCGCGCTATTTTGCGCGTCGCACTGTTTTGCACAGTTTACACTCGCGCAATTTTGCACGTCGCACTGTTTTGCGCAGTTTACACTCGCGCTATTTTGCGCCTCGCACAGTTTTGCGCTGTTTACACTCACGCTATTTTGCGCCTTGCACTGTTTTGCGCATTTCACAATCGTGCTATTTTGCGCAGTTTACAATCGCGCTATTTTGCGCGTCGCACTGTTTTGCGCAGTTTACAATCGCGCTATTTTGCCGTCGCACTGTTTTGCGCAGTTTACAGTCGCGCAATTTTGCGCGTCGCACCGTTTTGCGCAGTTTCCACACGCGCTATTTTGCGCGTCCCACTGTTTTGTGCAGTTTATCACTCGCGCTATGTTGCGCATCGCACTCTTTTGTGCACTTCATCACTCGCGAAATTTTGCGCATCGCACTGTTTTGCGCAGTCTACAATAGCGCTATTTTGCGCATCGCACTGTTTTGCGCAGTTTACACTCGCACTATTTTGCACGTCGCTCTGTTTTGCGCAGTTTACACTCGTGCTATTTTGCGCCTCGTACAGTTTTGTGCAGTTTATCACTCGCGCTATGTTGCGCATCGCACTCTTTTGTGCAGTTTATCACTCGCCCAATTTTACGCGTCGCACTGTTTTGCGCAGTCTACAATCGCGCTATTTTGCGCGTCGCGCTGTTTTGCGTAGTTTACACTCGCGCTATTTTGCGCCTCGCACTGTTTTGCGTTGTTTACACTCGCGCTATTTTGCGCGTTGCACTGTTTTGCGCAGTTTACACTCGTGCTATTTTGCGTGTCCCACTGTTTTGTGCAGTTTATCACTCGCGCTATGTTGCGCATCGCACTCTTTTGTGCACTTTATCACTCGCGCAATTTTGTGCGTCGCACTGTTTTGCGCAGTCTACAATCGCGCTATTTTGCGCGTCGCACTGTTTTGCGCAGTTTACACTCGCGCTATTTTGCACGTCGCTCTGTTTTGCGCAGTTTACACTCGTGCTATTTTGCGCCTCGTACAGTTTTGTGCAGTTTATCACTCGCGCTATGTTGCGCATCGCACTCTTTTGTGCACTTTATCAGTCGCGCAATTTTGCGCGTCGCACTGTTTTGCACAGTCTACAATCGCGCTATTTTGCGCGTCGCACTGTTTTGCGCAGTTTACACTCGCGCTATTTTGCGCCTCGCACTGTTTTGCGGTGTCTACACTTGTGCTATTTTGCGCGTCGCACTGTTTTGCGCAGTTTACACTCGCGCTATTTTGCGCGTCCCACTGTTTTGTGCAGTTTATCACTCGCGCTATGTTGCGCATCGCACTCTTTCGTGCACTTTATCACTCGCGCAGTTTTGCGCGTCGCACTATTTTGCGTAGTCTACAATCGCGCTATTTTGCGCGTCGCACTGTTTTGCACAGTTTACACTCGCGCAATTTTGCACGTCGCACTGTTTTGTGCAGTTTACACTCGCGCTATTTTGCACCTCGCACAGTTTTGCGCTGTTTACACTCACGCTATTTTGCGCCTCGCACTGTTTTGCGCAGTTTACAATCACGCTATTTTGCGCGTCGCACTATTTTGCGCAGTTTACAATCGCGCTATTTTGCGCAGTTTACAATCGCGCTATTTTGCGCGTCGCACTGTTTTGCGCAGTTTACAATCGCGCTATTTTGCCGTCGCACTGTTTTGCGCAGTTTACACTCGCGCAATTTTGCGCGTCGCACCGTTTTGCGCAGTTTACACTCGCGCTATTTTGCGCGTCCCACTGTTTTGTGCAGTTTATCACTCGCGCTATGTTGCGCATCGCACTCTTTTGTGCACTTCATCACTCGCTCAATTTTGCGCGTCGCACTGTTTTGCGCAGTTTACACTCGTGCTATTTTGCGCCTCGTACAGTTTTGTGCAGTTTATCACTCGTGCTATGTTGCGCATCGCACTCTTTTGTGCACTTTATCACTCGCGCAATTTTGCGCGTCGCACTGTTTTGCATAGTCTACAATCGCGCTATTTTGCACGTCGCACTGTTTTGCGCAGTTTACACTCGCGCTATTTTGCACGTCGTACTGTTTTGCGCAGTTGTAACAACGCCCGCGGGGGACCTCGCTACAGTTCGGACTCCCTTTGTTGTGTCTTGCGGTTCTAAATCTGAACCAAAGAGTCCAACTCTGGCAAATCGTTTTGAAGAAAAATAGATTTTTGAAAAGTAGTGCCAAACATGGACTGCTTTGCCAGATTACAGAGTCGCCACCTAAATATTTTTTAATGGGGGAATTTAGGAACCCTGACTCGGTGCCGAAGGCCACATGTCCGTCATCACCAAATGTCTTGGCTCGGGAGCTTGGGTACGATCGGGGAAGGTCAGCTATGAGCACCCCCTTTCGCCCGGTCCGAAGACCGGCCTCTACTAACCGTGATATCCGATTTTGAAAACATTACATGTTCTTATTCCAATTATTAGCCTAGAATTACTATGTTATGCGCGCAGCAAACAAGTATAGACTAGATTGCCTAATTTGGAAACAAGCATTGCATATCCGTTTGTTTTGAAAACACTTTGGAATTTGCTACTCGCAAGTAGGCTAAAACACGGATTTCAATGAGTTTTCCTAACTCAAGCAATCCAACCTCCACCCACAGGCAGTCAAGCAGTTATATCATATAAGCATTTAGCCGCATGGTAAGCATACTGTCATGGCAACATTCACACGCATGTGGTATGCTAAAGCGTAAAATACTTACATCGTACTCCGTGCCAAAACAGTAAACTAGTTAGCAAACATGCATGACCTAGTTCATGTTAGAGTGACTAATGCAACACATACAACATGTGATTAGGATAGGCTTGGCTAACCCTAAAATGGCATGTGAAATGCACTTTATTTTGATGCACGTATTCAAGTTGGAATTGTAAATACGATGCAGTTTGTATGATGTACCGAGCCCGGTGCATGTTTGGACAAATGCATGGATACACGCATGCATTGCATAAGGTATGCCAAAATAAACGTGCCCTAATCTACCATCATAAGCAGGTAAATAAAAGGGAAGAAAGAAATGGGGATTGGAAGACATACACCCACGCACCCACACTTATTACAACTTTGCCCTCGCTCGGAGGGTCCGAAAGAATATACAAATTAATTAACTACGCAAGCTAATTAAAATATTACAAATCAACTAAATTAATTAAATAAAATAATTAATCTAATTTAAACAGTAAACGCCTCGGGAAGAGGGCTCAAATGCAGCGCGCGTTCGGAATTGGCTCGGAATCGCACTGCCATGCACGGATTGCCTCTGCTTCCTCTGCTCTCCTCCTCAGAAAATTACCAAAATCCCAGGAGTGCCTCTCAGGGCACTGGGGAGTACCACCGGCTGGGGCAGAGCACCACCGGCTGAAGGGGGAGGCCACCGGCACTGAATTGTTCCATCGGCTGGGAAAAACTGCCGGTCGGCACTAAAAAAGTGCCGGTCGGCACAAAATGTTCTGCAGATCCTGCAACTCACAGCAGCAGAGGACAAACTATGCATGGCAAGGTAATTCAAAGCATGTATGCACAAAAACATCCCACATCATGTTAATGACTCAACGGGGCATGTGCCTCGATTCCCGGACCACCAATCGCGCATTTTCATGCATGATGGCCCTAAGAATCAAGGATGCAACTTTGATCTCAAATGTGTGCAAATCAAACAAACAAAAGTCCCAATCCTATCGCCAACTCAAGGGACAAGGAATGCATGTTGACATGATGCAACCTAGTCATGTTATCTACCATGCAACAAGGGTAATACAATGCACTCATGCAAGCATACAAGCAAGCATATAATACAAGCATGCAAACCAAATGAGGGATGGACCTAGACATGAATTAGGCAACCAAAAGGCCTAAAATCAGTGGCCAAAGTGCCTAGAAAATGAGACCAAGTGCACATACACATGTGCACGTGTTAAGGCTCAAACCCAAGGCATAAACAAGCAACATTCAAGCACACTTAAAGAGGCACAAGCATGGACTAAAAGCATGCATTGAAAGCTCTGAAATTCATTTCAAACATGATGCCAAATCATGCAATGAAGCATGCCAAACAAAGCATGCAAATAGCCTAGGCTTAAGGCAAGTCAATGAGGCATTGAACCACACCTATGCAAGACAATTATGGCATGCATTAATCAACCCAAACGGACTTTGAGCATGTCAAAATAGGCCCAAAGGACCACTTAGATGGCATCTAAGAAGCTTGAAATCAAGGGCATGCAACATGACCAAAACATGGAGCATTTAACATTAGCTTAAGAAGTCACAAAGAGGCATGCAATGTAAACATACAAGCACTTCTAGGGGACTGAAATTGCATGTCAAGTGGCCCCAAACCACCAAAATAATGCAAACAACACATGCTACACATGCATGCTCTTAAGGCCAACAAGCCAAATGCAAAGGGGCTATATTAAACATGCTAAGATTGACCAAAATACTTATGGACAGACCTAAAACATGGTAATATGAGCACGAAATCTTCACAAACACAAGTCTAAAACATGCTAGAAATGGAGGCATACAACCTAAGCATGTTAAGGCTAAAAGGGCATTACAAGGCAACTATACTAAGCATGCATAGGAGACCAAACCAACTTGGAGGCATGTTATATCATGGCAATATAAGCATGGAAAACAACCAAGGCATGCTCAACACACACTCAAACATGGTGCTCCTTTGGAAGCCAAAACTTGCCCTTTTCAAGGACATCAAGGAGAGGGCGTGGCCCTCCCCTTCTAGGACTTTAAGGCACCATCTCCACCACTGAAATCCCTCAAGATTTCAGTGGTGAAAGGTCCAAGCACACAAGTCCCGGATCTCTCCAAAATAGCACAAAAATGAGCCCTTTTCAAGGCCTAAAGGGGGTCAAACTCCCCCAAACCACAAAACACTCTTAATAAACAATAAAGAGGGTTAAAAAACAGAACTCTTTTGTGTTATAGACCAAGCACAAAAACTGTTTTAAACTAGGCAAAAATGGAGTGCAAAAATGGGGTAAATAAAGTAAGTTTCTTACCCTTGATGATCAACTTCACAAAGGTTGGAGTTGTTAGTTCCTTGAGCTCCAAACCAGCCAAGAACACCAGAACAAGCCCTTAGCACTTCAATTCCAAGAGGAAGGTGAAACACTAGGTGTTGGTGAGCAATAGTAAGTCACAAACACCTAGTGTACAAAACAAGAGAGAAAGAGAGAGATAGGATAGATACACAAAATCTAACCTAAAACCAGAGCTTCTCCCTCTCCTAAAATGTCTAACTCTCCAAATCTTCTAACCCTTGAGCCAAGAGAGCAAGAGTTCTCTTATAGGCAACCAAGACTTACAAGCTAAGCCAAAACAAAGGCTCATCCCTCCATACACGTGTATGGAGGGGAAACAAAAGGCATACAGCTGTTTAAAATATCTCAGAAAACAACTGTATAAGAGTCGGCAGGGCAAAATGGTCATTTTGCCAAAAACAGTGCCGACCGGCACAAAATAGTGCCGACCGGCACAATATAGTGCCGATGGAAACTCAGCCAGCCGGTGGCCTCTAGCCCCAGCCGGTGGTGGTGTGTGGGGATGCCTCACAAAGCATTCCCTACCCCTCTAGGGCAAAACACAGTGTTTGGTGCAAAACCAGACACAAAACGGTCGAGTTCGGAGGTCCTGAGGCAAGGCGCGCGAGCCGAGAACTCCGGGAACTCCAAACGAACACAAACAAGGATAATCACCGAGTGTTCCAACGGTGACGTCCAAGTCTTGAGGACGGTCAAAAATGGGGTGTCTACAGTTGCCCCCTTTGACAGAACTCAAAAGTCATAACAATGACGGGAGGAATGTCAAAGCCCAGAGACGACCCATTTTTGACAAGGCCGAAGACTTGGGCAAACATACAAAGCGCAATGGTTGAACTCGCAAGCTGCCTACGTATCCTTAGGAATCAACCAGCGTAGTTCAGGCAGGAGGCACACATGCCAAGGATAAGATATGCGCCCGTAGGCGGGGGCAAAATGCAACTGAAAATGCAAGAAGCCGAGCATAACTTATGATCATGCAAAGAAAGCTGTAATGAAGCATACATGCGACAGTTATAAGCTAACATGCAACAGTCTACATCACAATGCAGAAAGGATGTAAGAGAATTATGCGATTCTCAAAACGTCTCACTCGGGAGATACAATACCTGTGCGGCTCGCCTGGTTCCACCAGCGGTAAATGAACCGTACATACAATATCGTGCCTGAAAAGAAAGCAAACTTAACAGGTACAATATTGTTAGCAACATGCATGACATATGCAATGCGAATGCTAAATAATATGCAAAGTATACAAAGCTATGTATGAATAATGCAACTAATAATGCAATGCAATTGAAACTAATGCGATGCAAACTATATGCAGGGCAATTGAATCATGATTCAATCATGAGCGGTTCGAAACCACACGAATGTCAAATAGATTGATGGAAGTAACAAGTCCGTCTACCATAGAAAAGGGTGCCGCAACCTCAAACCAACATACCAACGTGGAATAGGCGCGATACACATGCAGAACTATGAGTGATGTAGACGGACACAAGGACAAGTATTGGGTGGATTGACATAAGTGGGGAAACGACCCGCTGATGAGGGAGTAATGATCCTAATGCCGGGTGCAACAATTACACTACAATGTAATATAATGGATAGATGATACAATGGATATGGCACGCAGGCCAAACCAAATCTTGCCTAGGAAGGGCATGTACACGTACAAACCATGTCTAACATAGAAAAGGTGTCGAAGCCCTCAAGGCGCGAGCGCACACAGAACTATGAGTGTATAGACGTGAAAAGTATGAGCACATACCAGACCAAGCTCAACCTGGAAAGGCGCAAGCCATGGATGGAAGATGATGCAGTGGATGCATGCACCTAAAATGCAATATGCAATGGAATGGATATTTACAGAAAATGCACGACATATGCGCTATACTACAATGATGATATGCATGACAAATGCATGTTCTTTTTTGTTGTTTTTTGAAATGCATGACATATGCAGTATATACGATGATGCATGTGTTTTTTTTTGTTTTTTTTTGAAATGCATGACATATGCAATATCTACAAATGATGCATGACATATGCACTGTGATGCATGACTATGATTGCAGCTTTCCCTATCTTACCAACAGGGCGATATACTAGGTTGGTTCAGTATCCAGAATCGAGGCGTAAACCCGCCGCCTCAACCTATGGGGCTTCCATACAGATTTCAAGCCGAGGGTACACCCCCTGGGTATTTAACCAGACTTTAGTCTCGGAAATTCCGAACCTTTGCGTTCTAGGCATAAGCCATTCAAACTCTAGTTTTCACCGTCCCAGTTGGTCTTCTAGGAACTCACCGCAAGCACGGAAGTCGTTCAGGCACGACAAAACACCATAGGAATTGCACCTTCAGAGGATTTAGGGTCTCCTAGACCGGGATGCACAGCGTATGCATTTGAAGTGCACATGATGCATGATGTTTGAAATGCGCGCAACGCACGGCTTTTGAGATGCATGACAATGCAAATGAGCGGGTTTAAGGTCTCGCCAGACCGTGCGTGTTTTCGGTCCCGCCGGACCCTCGTTGGGGCAATTTGCATAATGTGACACACGTGCCACACGGGATGCAAAACAATGCAAGTGAGGATGAAATGAAACATGAGGCACGCATACCTCATTGGATGGAAAATGAAGTGCAAAACGAGGCCTACATGCCTCGAGATGTAATGAAATGCAAGATGGGGCACGCGTGCCTCATCAGACGAGGGTTTCGCACCTTCCAAGGATTTAAGGTCTCCTAGACCGGGCGTGTTTAGGGTCCCGCCGGACCGTCGTTGGAAATGCACGTATAGTGCAAACAGGCGGGGTGCGCAAAATAGCGCGCACAATGTAAATGGTACAAATGAGGTGGCACACCTCATAGGATTTGAAATACAATGCAAATGAGGCCTGAATACCTCATAGCATCTACAGGAATGCAAATGATAAAATGAGGTGGCACACCTCATAGGATTTGAAATACAATGCAAATGACATGAAATACGCGAGGTGGCACACCTCGCGCGAACGAAAATGCAAAGGAAACACGGAGGTGGCACACCTCGCGTGAATTGAAAATGAAATAAAGAAAAACGTGAGGTGGCACACCTCGCGCGAAATCGAAACAAGAGGAAACACGGGACGGGTGGCACACCTCGCGCGAATTGAAAATGAAATGAATGCTAAG
>JAPPVO010000621.1:0-20117 GCA_030407325.1 Camellia japonica | reverse complement strand
CTATATAAAAGAAATTCAACAATAACCAACCAAAAAGGTATCACATAACAACATGTAAACCCAAAAAAAAAAATAATGAAAACATCCAAATGATAGATACATGTTAATGTGTAAAGTGATTAATCAACTGTAATTAATGTAAAAATATAAAAGAACTTACTATCCAACAATTGAAGAAGTAACTCAAATAGTGAATCCAAACTTTAGAAGTTTCTTGAGAGTATTATTATTATGTAGGTTTTTCTTCCTGTGAGTTGTGATTATATAAAATAATGTAAAAAATAAAGTATAATTTCATATATAAAATCACTATAAAATTTAAACGACAAATCCACAATATAGAATTAGTATTTGGTATAGAATAATGTACGAAAAAAATAAGGAAAAAAGAAAAAAGAAAAAGAAAAGAGGCAATTTAGCATTAAAAAAAATCTTAATACCCTTGAGAAAATTAAGAAGAAAAACATGAAACGCAAAATTGGTATTGGATTTGTCAATTATCTCAAATTACCATGAAAAATATATGGAAAATAAATACTTGTCAAATAGAGTACATATAAAATAGATAAAGTTAGTATAATTTAAATTATGTTTGACTTTGTGTAGAACTCTATATGTAATTAAAAAAATACACGCTGACTTGGCTCTCTTAGAAAAAAAAAAGTAACTCCTTATAATATGCCACTTAAGCATAAGAAAAACACAACTTTTAATGTATATATACATAATACTAGTGGGTGACCTTTGCGATGTACGAGAATTTATTTTTAAAATAAAAAATTAATTTTGAGTCTTAATATTTTTTGTATAGAAAATTTTAACAATTGAAAGTCAAATACAAACAAATTTGTTAATAGCTAATGAAAAATTTTGTCACTATATGTGTGATCATATATAAAAGGTTTGTAAAAATAATTTCTTTCAAAATTAAAAATAAAATAAAATAAGTGTATTTTCAACTTGAAATCAAAATTTCATTTGTGTTAATCAAATTTACCAAAAAACATGAATTCTGCTTGTATCAATATATATATATATATATATTTTTTTTTTTGAAAAAAATAAAAACAACGGAAAGTTCTATAATATACAAATTATGACTTGGTTATAACTTCTGGTGTATTATTTTGATTATTAATCAAAAAGTTTTTTGCTAATTTCTTCTTCTTCTTTTTTTGTTATGTTTAAAGTGATGCATCGGGTCTTTAATTATGTTTCAATTGGTGTTTGATTATGATCTATTATAATACATTTATATGACAACATTTAAGTATTTTTAATACATGATAAAATACTTAAAATTGGTTGACTCAAATGTAGGATTTATACTTATATCATGTAAGACCGTAAGAGTTATTCACACTAATGTATAAAAAATTACAAATTCAAATCATAAACAATGTTCTAGCACAAAATATCCAAACCTTAATAATTTCAGTTCTCAAAAGGGTTTTGATTAATTATGTGACACATCATAATGACCACAAATTTTTTATTCCAGCCAAATTATTTTTGCATATATTTTCTAGCAGAGCTCACAAATGTGCATCATTAGTAATACTATAAATTCAAAATTTTTATTTAAGAATTATTCAAGAAACATCAATAAGTGCCTTAAATATATACAATTATTTTCGATGATCATTATTCTTTAAAATAATACTCCACAGTATTTATCACTTGACATTTGTCAATTTATCTTCTAAAAACTTAACAAAAAAAGTATTGAATTCCATTATTTTAATCAATCAATATCAAATTGGATGCTTATAGCGATCCTGGTTTTTCCTCTCTTTATTTATTGTATTTCGGACTCGGTTCCGTGGATGTGTTGTTGTCTTATTCTCATTTTCATCCCTTACTCTTTGTATTTGAGTCTTGGGTTGTGTTGGGCAAGTTTGAAACAGGTTGGTTGTGCTTTGAAACCAAAAGTAGATGCCCAGAATTTGGCCTTCATGCTCGAGCGGGGCTTTTGACACTCGAGCGGGCCCTTTGTTGTTGCTTCTCCGCTCGAGCGGGCGTTTTGACGCTCGAGCGTGAATTTCCATCTCCCAGTATTTTTCTCTACAAGTCTTCGTACGCTCGAGCGGGAGTTTTGACGCTCGAGCGTGATCCTTTGATTTTGTTCATTCGCTCGAGCGAAGAGTTTGACGCTCGAGCGGGGACCATCGCCTGCAAAACTTCTGTGAGTGTGCATCCGACGCTCGAGCAGGTGTTTTGACGCTCGAGCGCGAGTCTGTGTCTGACGCTTGAGTGGGGGTTTCCACGCTCGAGCGGGGAGACTTTTATATCAGTTCGAGTTTCACCTTTTTGGATCACTTTTTGATTTTCTTTCTCTCTCTTACTTTTTCAAAACCTCCATTGGAGAGCACCTCACTCTAGAACTCTAACTTCTCTCTAGGGTTTGATCTAATAGGAGTGATCTTCTAACCTTGGGCCTTTGTAAAAAAGTGTGGAGCTTGTTGAGGGCTACATTTTGATCCGAAAATATTGGGGTTTGGAGCACTTCGAATTTCTTCATCTTCTTCCTTTGAGCCCCGAATTTGAGGTAGGGATAACTACTCATTTATATGATCTTTGACATAAATTTTTAGTCATTTTGGTTTAATGTTGAAGTTGGGTGATTTTGGGTGTTAGGGTTTCTAAATGTATAAAGAGGGGTTTAGTTGTTTTGACTAATAAATATGTATTTTGGGTCTTAAAGTGATGGTATTGTTGTTAGTTGTTGATGTTGGTGCCTTTGGGTCAAAGTTGAGAAAGAGGGAGGAAAACCCTAAATTTTGTTATGAATTAATTGATATAATTAATTTGGGAATGTTACGAAAATACGAAATTGAGGTGGAAATGATGAAATTAGCATAATACGAGATAGAATGGTGGAGTTGGATTTATTAATCGCTCACTTTGAAAATATTGAATATATATCTGTTGAGACATTTATTATCTGTTTAGAAATAACTGCTTGGGGCTATCGGTGGAGGATAGTCTTGATTGTTGTAGACAATACATGATAATTAGGCGAAATAAAACTAATCAATTGAATATGTCATCGAATATGACGGTTGGAATAATACATCAAATTTATGTGTTGATTGATTATGTATATGATATGTGTTTTATATACATTGTATTGTGTGGGAGGAAATAGGGAATGTACTCCACGGTTTAGGAGAAGATAGGGGATTGACTCCTAAATCGGATATTGTTTGGGAGGAGATAGGGGATGAACTCCATTGATACAGCAAATATGTGTATCTATTGAAGTATTGATACAACAAATCTGTGTATCATATATGAAGTACGGAAGTGTTTTATTTGAGATTGATACAGCAATTATGTGTATCTATTATGAAGTATGAAATATTTAATTTGAGTTGTTATCTCAATTGAAATGGAAGTACTGTTGATATGAGATGTAATCTCATTTAAATTGTTTGGCTAGGTTTTGAGTCATAGTTATGAATTGAGAAATTGGATAAGAAATGGAAAATGAAATGAAATATGGACACATTTGTCATGTAATTGAAATGGGTTATAAATTGATTTATGTGAGTTAAACATTTATCAAATGCTAATGTTTTAGTTATTGCTCATATTATGTTTAGCATATCTCTACTGGGCGTTGGCTCACTCTATATGGGACATCCCTTTTCAGGTACATGTGTTATGCCACCTCCAAGGACGTAGCTTGGGAGACATGAGGTTGTAGGCATTTTTGTTGTTTTTGTTGTATTACATGTACATCAAGCCAAGGGCTTATTTTGTGTAGAGTTAGTACTCTCCTTTTGTAACCAAGTGTTGACTTGGAAAGTTGTAAGGCTATAGGGCATTTACTTTTATTGTCAACATGTAATACATTTTGTAAGAATATTCTGATGATTGCAATATGAAATCTCTTTTCTTTATCGTGAATGTATGATATTATGGGTTTATTGCGAGGGCGTTACAATGCTACATATGTATGTAAATCAATTCTAGAAATATGATGTCTGACAAAAATCACAATGGAGTTAACTTTAATTAATGTAATATTATTTTATATTATGATATGTGTTACAAAAAAAAAAAAAAAATAATATTATTTTAATTTAAAATGAAATTTAAATTATTTATTTTAATAATCCTACTATTCTATAGAAGTGTTAGTTGAATATAATAAATTTAGTTAAAGTATTTGTTAATTTTGATAATTTTAGTTCTATGTGCTATAAAAGTGTAATTATCATATAATGATTTTATATGATATATATTAAATTATAAGATAATAAAATAAACACTCATTTTGATATTAAAAGTAATAGTTAAATTAGAAAAGAGTTAATAATATAAAACTAAAAGTGATTCTAATTATTTAATTTTACTTTTACTTTTATTTTTATACTTATTTGGATAATAAAAATATGTAGAAATAGAATTACATAAAATTTATCTAAAATATTAAATATAAATATGTTGTAATTGGATTAAGAAGAAAATACATAAATTAATTATGTAGAGTATTGATTTTTTTCTTTAATATTATTTTTCAATTATTCATACATATTGTATATACGTATATAAAATTTAAATTAAATATAAATATTTTGTAATAAATAATTTCATGTTAAATAAAAAATTAAATATAAATTAATATTAAAACATCAATAAGAAAGATAAAAAATAAAAAAAATTAATTTGATTCGTGTAATGCACATAATTAAACGCGTTATGTCTCATTTATTTATTTATTTATTTGTATATTGAGTTAATTTTTTTTTTCAAATATCATAGTAATTAAATTATAATTATATATATGAAAAATAAGTGTTTATCAAATAGAGTTCATATAAAATTGGTTATTACAATTTAAATTGAATTTGTATAGAACTTTATATGTAAATGAAAAGGACAGGTTGACGTGGCTTTTTTTTTTTTATAAAAAAAAGTAAGCCTTTATAATATGAAAAATAACTTGTAGCTTGAAAATCACTGGGCTCGAATTGTTTTGGGCAGTTTTTTTTTTTTATATCTGAAACAGAGGGAAACAGAGAGAGAGAGAGAGAGAGAGAGAGAGAGAAAGAGAAGAGAAAGAGAGAGAGAGAGAGAGAGAGAGAAGAGAGAAGAGAGAAGAGAGAGGGAAACAGAGAGAGAAAGCTCCACCCATCGGTGCCATCACCAGTGATGGCGAGGGTTTTGCGACGGTGACGGTGAGCGACTTCCTCTGCTCTTCTTTCATTTTTGATGTTGATGATGATGATGATCTGGTGTTGATGTTGATGACAATGATGATGATGTATAGATGTCTCTTATATATATATATATATATATATATAATATATGTATGTATAGATGATGATCTAGTGTTGATGATGATGATGATTTGGCTCATTTTTTATGTTGATGATGATGATGATCATTTTTTATGTTGATCTGGTGATCTGGTGTTGATGTTTTGATTCTCTCTTTCGTCTTCTCCTTCTCTCTTTCCTCTTCTTTCTTTTTTCTTTCTTCTTCTTCTTTGTTGAAGAAGAGAAGACACAGATAAGAACAGAGAAAGGGAAAAAAAATAAAAAATAAAAAATCATTAAAACGACGTCGTTTTGATTTTCGGGCTAGTCGAGCCACACTGATTTCGAGCTACGAAATGGGATTGTTATAATATATCACCTAAGCAATGGAAAAACATTACTTTTAATTATATATATATAGCGATCCTGGTTTTTCCTCTTTTTATTTATTGTATTCCGGACTCGGTTCCGTGGATGTGTTGTTGTATCATTCTCATTTCCATCTTTTACTCTTTGTATTTGAGTCTTGGGTTGTGTTGGGCAGGTTTGAAACAGGTTGGTTGTGCTTTGAAACCAAAGGTTGATGCCCAGAATTTGGCCTTCACGCTTGAGCGGGGATTTTGACGCTCGAGCGTGATTTCCTATCTCCCAGTATTTTTCTCTGCAGGTCTTCGGACGCTCGAGCAGGAGTTTTGACGCTTGAGCATGAACCTTTGATTTTGTTACTCCGCTCGAGCGGGGAGTTTGACGCTCGAGCGGGGACCATCGCCTGCAAAACTTCTGTGAGTGTGCATCCGACGCTCGAGCGGGAGTTTTGACGCTCGAGCGTGAGTCTGTGTCTGATGCTCGAGCAGGGGTTTCCACGCTCGAGCGGGGAGACTTTTATATCACTTCGGGATTTCACTTTTTGGATCACTTTTCAACATCCTTTCTCTCTTTTACTTTTCAAAAACCACCATTGGAGAGCTTCTCTCTCTAAAACCTCACATTCTCTCTAAGAAATCATCTAGCCCTAGTGATCTCCCACCTTCGGGCCTTTGTAAAAAGTATTGATCTTGGTGTGGGCCATCTTTTGATCCGAAAATCTTGGGATTTGGAGCATCTCGAAATTCTTCATCTTCTCCATTGGGTCTCATCTCTTGAGGTAGGGATAACTACTCATTCTTATGGGCTTTAACATAGATGTTGAGCTATTTGTATAGATGGTTTGGTTTGGGAAGTTAGGGTTTGATATGTCTTCTATTGAAAAGAGGGGTTTTGTCCTTTTTACTCAAATATGTATAATTTGGGTCTTAAAAAGAGATTATTGATGTTGTTGATAATATTTGAGCCTTTGGATCAATATTGAGAAAAAGGGAGAAAATGCCATGTTTGGATATATTTGGGTCATTAGTGTAATTAATGACATTTATCATGGAATTATGAAATTGAGTTGGAAATAATAGAATTGGCATAATATGGGATGGAATGGTGGAGTTGAATTTATTAATCACTCACCTTTGAAAATTGTTGATACATTACCTGTTGGATGTAATTATTATCTGTTTAGAAATAATTGCTTTGGGCTATCGGTGGAGGATAGTCTTGATTGTTGTAGATAATGCATGATGATTAGGCAAACCGAAACTAATCAATTGAATATGTCATCGAATATGACGGTTGGAATAATACATCAAATTTATGTATTGATTGATTATGTATATGATATGTGTTTATATACATTATATTATGTGGGAGGAGATAGGGGATGTACTCTACGGTTTAGGGGAAGATAGGGGATGGACTCCTAAACCGGATATTGTTTGGGAGGAGATAGGGGATGGACTCTAACGATACAGCAAATATGTGTATCTATTGAAATATTGATACAGCAAATCTGTGTATCATATATGAAGTACGGAAGTGTTTTATTTGAGATTGATACAGCAATTACGTGCATCTATTGTGAAGTATGAAATGTTTAATTTGAGTTGTTATCTCAATTGAAATAGAAGTACTGTTGATATGAGATGTAACCTCATTTAAATTGTTTGGCCAGGTTCTGAGCCATAGTTATGAATTGAGAAATTGGATAAGAAATGGAAAATGGAATGAAACATGGACACATTTTTCATGTAATTAAAAGGGGTTATGAATTGATTTATGTGAGTTAAACATTTATCAAATCCTAATGTTTTAGTTATTGCTCATATCATGTTTAGCATATCTCTACTGGGCGTTGGCTCACTCTATATGGGACATCCTTTTCAGGTACATGTGTTATGTCGCCTCCAAGGACGTACCTTGGGAGGCTTGAGGCTGTAGACTTTTTTGTTGTTTTTGTTGTATTACATGTACATCAAGCCAAGGGCTTATTTTGTGTAGAGTTAGTACTCTCCTTCTGTAACCAAGTGTTGACTTGGAAAGTTGTAAGCCTATAGGGCATTTACTTTTGTTGTCAACATGTAATACCTTTGTAAGAATACTCTGATGATTGTAATATGAAATCTCTTGTCTTTATCAAGAATGTATGATATTATGGATTTATTTTGAGGGCGTTACAACTTCGTATCAGAGCGTACCGGGTTTGAATACTTTGGGTACGTGGGAGGTGATTAGTATCACAGTGGGTTTGTCTCGCTTGTTAGAGACTTAGATGTAATGTTATGTACTTATGTGATAACATTCTTATGTGACTACTTGGGTATGGGATTTAGTTTCTAGGATGTTGATTAGATCCTTGGGTTTCTGTGAGTCTTGTTAGAAAAGCACTTGATCAATGCTGTTTCTAACTAGAACTCTAGCAACGCCTCGGGACTGTCACTATCCGGAAATGAAATTCGTAAGTGCTTATGTGATTATGTACTTACGTGGAGTGAATTACTGTTGTCCAATGCATTAAGACGTGAGTGTTGTAGCTTCGGCACATTTGTGAATGTGCTAATGTTCTTCGTTACCTTTATTAGGATATCAGGACGAGGACGTGGTGGTAGGCGAGGTAGGCCTAGGAGGCAGGGATGCCTATACCGGATGAGATTCCGGAGCAGCAGGAGGGTGTTGGTCAGGCTAATGTGGCCAAGCCAGTAGGTCAGCAGGCCATGGGCGCCTTAGCCCGCGAGATGGCAGGAGCTTTGAGGGAATCCTTGGGCATTCTCAGAGCTAAGAATCAGGTCCAGGCCCATGTTGCTGAGGCAGGACCTTCTTTTCTGAAGAGGGAGTTCTTCCAGTCTAACCCAGACGAGTTTGTGGGTGATCCAAAAGAGCCACTTAAGGCGGATGAATGGCTCGAACAGATGACGAAGACATTTGAGATGCTTGGCATTGAGAATGGGGCTTTGAAGGTGACCTTGGCATCTTTCCAGTTAAAGGGGGATGCGTGTCAGTGGTGAAAGTTCATGAGAGGTCGTGTTGGGGGGACTTGGGAGGCCTTTGTTGATGCTTTCCAGGAGAAGTTCTTGTCTCCAGTTGTTAGGGAGAAGCTGAGGGACCAGTTTTGTCAGCTCAAGCAGCTAAGTTTATCAGTGGCCGAGTTTGAGGCCGTATGTACTAGTTTGTCCAGGTTTGCACCTAAGCTTGTGGCGTCTGAAGAACGTCGTTGCCTGGAATTTGAGAAGAAGTTGAGGCATGGGCCCAAGATGAGAGTTGGGGGGTCTATGACCCGGGATTATGGGCGCCTTGTAGATGCTGCGGCCCATATGGAGATTATGATGCAGGAGGAGGAGGAGAGACAGAGGGGCTCCAAAAGGAGTCAGGATGATCAGGGGGACGGTAGGAGGAAGAAGGGTTCTAACCCTCAGCAGTCCCAGGGTGCATTTGCTAGATCGACCTTTCCAGTGCCAAGTGCAGGCTTTGGGAGAGGCAGTCAGGGAGACGTGACTTGTTACAAGTGTGGTCAATGTAACATGCCCGGGGGTTACCCGCGCGCGTTAAACAGTTCGGACTCCCGAGATCTCTTTGATCTCAAGTTTCACGAGTGCAATGTGAAACGTAGATGAAAGTCCAGATTTGGCAACTTTTATTGAAAATCCATTTTATTGCAATTTTGTCAAAAATGGACTGCGTCATCAGAACTCAGAGTCGCCACCTAATATTTTGGGAAATTAGGAAACCCATGACTCGGCGCCAAAGGCCACTGTTCGTCGTAACCAAGGATGCTTGGCTCGGAACCTTAGGTATGAGAGGGGAAGGTCAATAATGAGCACCCCCGCTCACCCGATCAAAAGATCGGCCTCTACTAAACCATGATATGACTTTTATTTTCTTTATATGTTCATGTTCTAATTATTTTAGTAAATCCTAAAATTTACTATGTGAAGCATACAAGTATAGACTAGTTTGCTCAAATTGGAACAATTCAATTTCATGTTTGTTTTTCGAAAAGGGTTTGAATTTGCCACTTGACAAAGTGGGCTTAAAGTTTGTGAATTTGCCACTACAAAGTGGGCTTAAAACGTACAGTCGTTGAATCATTCCAATTCAGGCAACAAGCCTTCATCCACAGGCATTCAAACAGTTTATCATTTAATCAATTAGCCTCATGGTAGGATGCTAAACATAATAAGAAAATCACACACAAATGGGATGCTAAAGCGTAAAAACTCACAGATTGACCGACGTCCCTCGAACAACTACAAAACAAAGTTAGTAAAATATGCATGATCTTATATACAGAATCCTAATGCAATTCACTCATGAGATGCACTAAAGATTTGGCTTCTAGAATATGGCATGTGAATCATCTCAAAACATCTGATAGCACACAGAATCATGGGATAATCAATTGAAGCATAAAGATGCAAATTTAGCCAAATCTTATGCATGGATCATGGATGTAAAGCAGGGATATGCATGGCATGTCAGATATATACATACACACAGTTAGGGAAAGCGATAAAAGAATGAGATAGAAGGAAGCGGGGTGGGGGAATTATTACAATACTTGAATTATTACAGATCCGAATGAGGGAGAGAGGAGAGAAAAATAAAATAAAATAAAACCTCACAACACTCAAAAAATAAAAAATAAAATAAAGAACTTCAACTCAGTAACCCACTGGTACCATCTACTTCTTGGGAGAGATGGCTCGAGCACAACCTCATATAGAATCATATGAGACTCACCATCAATCAACATGAGGAGATCGACTATAAATGGTCCGCTGCATCATGGCTAAATAGAAATTTATGGGCTCACCAAATTTATAGGAATATGAAATATGTCTAAAACTCAATGAGCCCGGCTGAAAAACCATAATCAACCTTGGGCCAACAACAGGAAACCCACGAAATAATATAATGCCAAGGTCCACTTCACCAATGTTCTTAGAATTCCACAAAGCCCACCCAGAATTTCACAAAGCCCACTGGTGGACTTGGTGAAGAGAGAGAGACCCAGCCGTGAGTGTGTTGCTGCTGTATATGGGGTGCTGGGTGTGATGGGTTAGAGAGAGAAGAGAGAGCCCGTGTGTGTGTGTATTGAATGGGTGTGCTGCCGGGTGCATGGCCGTGGGTGTGAGAGTGAGACGAGAGCTATGTTTGGTCTCCCGTGGGTGTGTGAGAGGTGAGCTCCTGGGTGTCTGTGTGACTGTGTGCTATGTTAGGTGTGCATGAGTGTGGTGTTGGGTGTGCATGGGTGTGTAGCTGTGAGGGAGGGAGAGAGAGAGATCAGTGGGTCGTCCCCGTGTGGTGTCTCTCTGTCAGTGTTCCCGTAGGTGCTGGTATGATGGTGGTGTGCATGCCGTGAGAGTATGGTGTGTGTTAGTTGTGGGTGTTGCTGTGTTGTGCAAAGAGAAGGGGAGGGAGAGATCCGTGAGTGAGTGTGGATGGTGGTTGGGTTGGTGGTGCTCCTTCTCTCCCTTCCATGTGTGTCTTTCTCATTCAAGAGAGAGAGACATGGGATCTGCCGTGGTGTCGTCTTCTCCCTCTCCCCGTGTGTGTCCCCCGAAGCTGTGTGTGTCGTGGTCTGGTGTTGGTGGGGTGAGTACAGTGTGTGTTTTGTGGTGATCATGTGGTGGTGTGTGATGGGTGGCCACGGTGGTGGTGGTGTTGTGTGTGTTGGTGTGTGTGTGTATGGTGATCATGGTGATCAATCTCCTCTGTGTGTGTCTGTGAGTCCTATATCCCTTCTCTCACCTTTCTCTCTCTAAGCCGAGAGAGAGAGAAGGTTGGTGCATCCCCCCCTCTTTTTTCTCCTCCAACCGTGTATCTGGCCATGAGTGTGCATGGGTGGTGCCTCCATGTGTTGCTGCCGTGGTCTGTGAGGTGGGAGAGAGGTAGTGTGTCAATGGTGTGTGATGTGCTTCAGCTGGGTCTCTTTATGGTGATGCTCCCCTCCTCCTCTCTCCAAGCCGAGAGAGAGAGAGAGAGATTAATGCATGTGTTTTTTCTCTTGTGTGTGCACTCTCTCTCTCTACATCCCCCGTATGTATCTCTCTCTCACTTAGTGTATCCCTCCATTTTTTATTCACCAGAGAGAGCCATTAGATGCCTCTGTCCATGTGTGCCGTGCATCTCTGTGCTAGATATCATGAGTGTTTTTATTTTTTTTCTTTTTCATAGACCCCCCAGCCAAAGAATCCTCTCATTGTGTTTTATTCTCCTTTAACCAAATCTTTTTCCACCACCTTTGTCACCACCCCTGCACCCACTCATTCTCTCTTTTTTTTTTTTTTTTTTCTCAACCACCCCACTCTCTTTTGTTTATTCTTTTTGTTCCCATTTTTTTTTATTTTTATTGATTTTCAATTTTTTTATGTTTTATTTCTATTTTTCCTTTTTTTTTAATCAAATATTTATCAATTTAGATAAAAACACACCTAAAACAAATATACACACACATAATAAAATATTGGTGATGGCCAAAATGGGTGAGGTTTGGAATTAAAGTTTCAATTTGATTTTTCTGGTGAGGGTGGTCAAAATAACATGCCCAAGTCTTAGGGCCGGTCAAAATGGGGTGTCTACAGTTGCCCCTCTTTGACAGAGCTCGAAGTCATGAAATGACATGAGTGAATGTCAAAGCCAAAAGACGACCCTTTTAACAAGTCCGTAAGACTTGGGCAATCACAAAAAATGCAATGCATGTGGTTGAACCCGAAGGTTGCCTACGTATCCCTTTGCAAGGAATCAAACCAGCGTAGTTCAGGGGCAGAATGCAAATGATATACTCAAAATGTAGTTTGAAAGTTGGACTTACACGCTTCGCGAAGCCGGTTTGTTTGAACATTCATGATCATGCAAAAGAGAGATGACCTCAACTAAGAGAAATCAACATCCTAAAGCGTCTCACGTGAGAGGAGAATGGGTGGTGTAAACAGACAGGCGCACCTGCTGTTGTTAACTGATTGAATCAACATCCTAACGCGTCTCACGCGAGAGGAGAATGGGTGGTGTAAACAGACAGGCGCACCTGACTGTTTTTAACCAATTTGCAATCCAAACGCGTTTCACGCGAAAGGAGGAAGGGTGGTGTAAACAGACAGGCACACCTGACTGTATTTTAACCGGGGTGGTATAAACAGACAGGCGCACCTGACTGTATTTTAACCGGGGGTGGTGTAAACAGACAGGCGCACCTGACTGTATTTTAACCGTGGTGGTGTAAACAGACAGGCGCACCTGACTGTATTTTAACCGGGGGTGGTGTAAACAGACAGGCGCACCTGACTGTATTTTAACCGTGGTGGTGTAAACAGACAGGCGCACCTGATTGTATTTTAACCGGGGGTGGTGTAAACAGACAGGCGCACCTGACTGTATTTTAACCGGGGTGGTGTAAACACACAGGCGCACCTGACTGTATTTTAACCAAGGGTGGTGTAAACAGACAGGCGCACCTGACTGTATTTTAACCGTGGTGGTGTAAACAGACAGGCGCACCTGACTGTATTTTAACCGGGGTGGTGTAAACAGACAGGCGCACCTGACTGCATTTTAACCGGGTGGTGTAAACAGACAGGCGCACTTGACTGTATTTTAACCAAGGGTGGTGTAAATAGACAGGCGCACCTGACTGTATTTTAACCGGGGGTGGTGTAAACAGACAGGCGCACCTGACTGTATGTTAACCCAGGGTGGTGTAAACAGACAGGCGCACCTGACTGTATTTTAACTGGGGTGGTGTAAACAGACAGGCGCATCTGACTGTATTTTAACTGGGGTGGTGTAAACAGACAGGCGCACCTGACTGTATTTTAACCAAGGGTGGTGTAAACAGACAGGCGCACCTGACTGTATTTTAACCAGGGGTGGTGTAAACAGACAGGCGCACCTAACTATATTTTAACAGGGGTGGTGTAAACAGACAAGCGCACCTGACTGTATTTTAACCAGGGGTGGTGTAAACAGACAAGCGCACCTGCTGTTGTTAACCAATTTGGGTGGTGTAAACAGACAGGCGCACCTGACTGTATTTTAACCGGGGGTGGTGTAAACAGACAGGCGCACCTGACTGTATTTTAACCAGGGGTGGTGTAAACAGACAGGCACACCTAACTGTATTTTAACCGAGGGTGGTGTAAACAGACAGGCGCACCTGCTGTTGTTAACCGATTTGGGTGGTGTGAACAGACAGGCGCACCTGCTGTTGTTTACCGATTTGGATGGTGTAAACAGACAGGCGCACCTGCTGTTGTTAACCGATTTGGATGGTGTGAACAGACAGGCGCACCTGACTGTATTAACCGACTTGGGTGGTGTGAACAGACAGGCGCACCTGCTGTTGTTAACCGATTTGGGTGGTGTGAACAGACAGGCGCACCTGCTGTTGTTAACCGATTTGGATGGTGTGAACAGACAGGCGCACCTGCTGTTGTTAACCGATTTGGATGGTGTGAACAGACAGGCGCACCTGCTGTTGTTAACCGACTTGGATGGTGTGAACAGATAGGCGCACCTGCTGTTGTTAACCGATTTGGGTGGTGTGAACAGACAGGCGCACTTGCTGTTGTTAACCGATTTGGGTGGTGTGAACAGACAGGCGCACCTGCTGTTGTTAACCGATTTGGGTGGTGTGAATAGACAGGCGCACCTGCTGTTGTTAACCGACTTGGGTGGTGTGAACAGACAGGCGCACCTGCTGTTGTTAACCGACTTGGGTGGTGTGAACAGACAGGCGCACCTGCTGTTGTTAACCGACTTGGGTGGTGTGAACAGACAGGCGCACCTGCTGTTGTTAACCGACTTGGATGGTGTGAACAGACAGGCGCACCTGCTGTTGTTAACCGATTTGTATGGTGTGAACAGACAGGCGCACCTGCTGTTGTTAACCGATTTTGATAATTGGACTTATACGCTACGCGAAGCCGGTTTGAAAATTGGACTTATACGCTACGCGAAGCCAGTTTGAAGATTGGACTTATACGCTTACGCGAAGCCGGGTTGGTAATTGGACTTACATGCTACGCGAAGCCGGGTTGAAGATTGGACTTACACGCTACGCGAAGCCGAGTTGGCAAGTGGACTTACACGCTATGCGAAGCCGAGTTGGCAAGTGGACTTACACGCTACGCGAAGCCGATTTGAAGATTGGACTTATGCAATGTAATGCAATGTCATGGAATGCTGGCTATGTTTGCAACTTTCCCTATTCTCCAACAGGGTGACAGACCAGGTTGGTTCAGTTTCCAGAGTTGAGGCGCATACAAGCTATCTCAACCTATGGGGCTACCATACAGATTTCAAGCCGGGGATACACCCTTGGGTATTTAAACCAGACTTTAGTCTCGGAAATCCCGAACCTTTTGCGTTCTAGGCATCGCCATTCGAACTCTAGTTTCCACCGTCTCAGTTGGTCTCCTAGGAACTCATCGCAAACATAGGCAGGATAATACACAAATATGTATAGACAAAACACAGATATATACGGTACATACGACACACAAATATATATAGCTATATACACAGACATATACAATAATATACAGGTATATACGACACAGACATATATGGACCTATACACAAACATATACGGATCTATACACAGGTGGGGAATATTCTGTTTGCTACCGTCAGTGGGAAGATGCCGTTACTGAGAAGGCATATTCCGTTTGCTGACGTCAGCACACGCACGCAAAACACGCAAAAAGAAAGGAAAAACACAAAATGCATGGACATGGGACACGGGGTGTCGAACCCCTGACCTCAAGCTCGGCCTCCGAGTCCTTAACCACTGAGCCGCGTCACTCTTGTGACTACATATACAAACAAATATATATATATACTATACAAGACATATATATACATAAAACCAAAACAAACCAAAAGAAACACTCAATGTGGGGTTCGAACCCCTGACCTCAGGCTCAGCCTCTCACTCGTCAACCACTGGGCCTAACCATTGAACCCAAGCCACTCGGGTGACAGAAACAATTCAAACAAAAATATATACATCTATATATAGGTGGACAAAACATATATATATCAAAACCAAAACAAAAACAAAACAAAGAAAGACTCGATGTGGGGTTCGAACCCCTGACCTTGGACTCAACCTTTCAATCCTTAACTCACTAGGCCAAACCACTGAACCCAAGCCACACCTGTGACTCAAATGTTCAAACAAATATATAAGACATATTTATACAGAAAATGAAAACAAAACAAAAGAAACACTCAATGTGGGATTCGAACCCCTGACCTCGGGCTCAGCCTTTCCAAACCCTGAACCCACTGGGGCCAAACCACTGAACCCAAGCCACTCATATGACCAAAATGTTCAAACAAATATATAAGACATATTTATATATAAAATGAAAACAAAACAAAACACTCAATGTGGGGTTCGAACCCCTGACCTCGGGCTTAGGCTTTCCGAATCCTCAACCCACTGGACCAAACCACTGAACCCAAGCCATACTTGTGACACAAATGTTCAAAACAATACCTATATTACATAGCTATACAATATATATACATATATGCATACACAACTCTCCCGCGTCTCTCTCTTCTTTTGATACACGCGTTTGACACGAGGCCCAGCTTTTGTGTCGATGGCCGACAAAAGCAGCCCCCTCAATCGACGCTCACCTCGACCCTCTCCCTCTCTTTGTCTTTCTCTCTCGTCTTCTTCTTCTCTTCAGTATCTTCCATCTTCTCCATCTTCTTCTTAACCACTATCTTCTTCTTCTTCTTCGTCTCCACTCTCTTCTTCTGCTTCCATCACTCTTTCATCTTTCTCTTTCTTCTTCTCCTTCTTTTTTTCCTCATCCATTTTCTGCCGTTTCTCTGTGACTCCCTTCTTTTCTGTCATTTCTGCCTTCTCTTCTCTTATACATGGCTTCGTCTCGCCCCTTCTCTCTCTTTCCAGATCTTAATAATCCATCGAGCTCTTCTGGGCTAAGTGCCCCTGCTCTTACTCAACCTAGTCTTCTTACACTATCAGTTGAGCAAGTGATGGCTACTCAAAATGATATCGAGGCCAACCACTACACGTTGAGGTCCTGCATGGAGACAGTAGCGGCAGTGACTAACCTGTCTCACCGTCTGCAAAACAAGGCGTGTGAGGTATACCAGGTCAACGCCCAACTGTCTCTACTCCAGTGCATGTACAGAGATGCACGGGTAGAGATTTGTGCCCTGAAGGCTGAAAACAAGGAGCTGAAAAGGCACTCCACCTCTATGGCCCGATTTGGGGCATCTTCGTACATCGCCTTTGATGGTCGGCGGGGAGCCGACTCTGTCGGCGGAAACACTGTGGTAGTTCTTGGCGGAAGTACTAGAGAAGGGCCTTCGAAGGTTGACGACAAAAAGAACGACAAAAAGCGGAAGAGCTCGGTTACGGAAGAGCCGAGTAAGTGAAGTCGGCGTGTGGCCGTCACCGGAGTAGAAGGAAGAAAAAAAAGATCTCTCTCTTTTTTCTTTTTTCTTTTATTTCTGGTTTTCTTCTTTATTTCTTTTTTTTTTTTTTTGTTTTTTTTCTTTGGACTTTTTTTTTTATCTGTATTTCTGGTTTTGTTTTGTTTCTGTATTTTATGTTTTTTTTTTCTTGTTTTTTTTTTTTTTTTTTTTGTTTTTTTTTTTTTTCTTATTTTTGGAGTCTTTGTAATCGGGGATGTCCTTCCCTAACTGTAATGAAATTAGTTTCAGTTTTGTATCTCAATGGTGTGACTGGCATATCACTTTGAGTTTGAAAATACTTTGTTTGATTGAATTTGAGAATGATTGAATTTTTGAAGTCTGAATTAGATATTGACTCTTACTGACCTGAATCAACAAATGACCTAACGAATTGAAAAAAAAGAAGCAAATTAATCCAAACACACTTATATACACTGACTAAAATACACCGACTGGTATAAATATACTGACTGGTATGAAAGGAACACACTATATACACTGATTGGTATGAATACCCTAACTGGTATAAATACACTGACTGGTACGAAGACACACGGATATATACTGACTGGTATAAATACACTGACTGGTACGAATACACACTTAATACACTGAGGAGTTGACTCGAGTGGTGGAGAAGACAGAATCACTAACTCAACTATGCCCCTAGTTCATTGCCTTGACCTTTTTTTGTCTCTTGATTTTTTGTAAACATGTTTTGATCAACATGAGAGTTAGATTAGCATACTTATTCCATTTTCTGTTTCAAATCATGTAAGCTAAATTCTGAGCACTAAAAATTTTCCCTTTTTCACATTCAAAGAATGGTCCAAGTTTTGCAAAAATGGAACAATTTTCGAGAAAAATTAGTCAGCTTCATTCAAATTAATCAAAACCTATTTTTGCAAATGGTCACTACTCAACTAACATGGAATCAATCATTGGGGTGCATAGTCCCAAACCAGATAATCAAAGGTGATATCTGAACCAAGCCAACCAAGCCAATCCGAACCGAATAAAGTCGAGCGAAACTGGACCGGACCGAACTGAACCGAACCGTCGAACCGAACTGAACCAACTTAAATCAAACCGATTGAACTGAGCAGAACAAAGATACACCAAGCAAACACGAATAGGACAACCAAGTCGACTAAAGATACACCAATCAAAACATGGATGAGATGAATGAGTTGAAAAATTATTGGGGCCGAACTTCAAAATGAAACTACCTACGTATCCCAAAGATAGGAATCAGGCCATCGTAGTTCCGGTTGAGGGTCACTCGGGTATTGACACTCTCCTTTTGTGCTCTAATTTTGCCAAAGCCGCCCTTTCGGGTTTTCAACCTTGCGAGCTTTTGATTTTGATTTTGATTTTGATTTTATTTTATTTTTCTTTATATATATATATATATTTTTTTTCATTTTGTTTATTTCATTTTTTTCTTTGAGTTTCTATTTTTTTTTTTTTTTTTTCTGCTCTAACTTTTGCCTAGGTTGCCCTTCCGGGTTTTCAGCCTAGCGAGCCTCTCAAGGGTTACTTTCAGTTTAATTTGTCCATGTTGATTGGGTGTGAAATCTCTAGGCCATCTATAAGAACAACTGCTACACTTGACCAGTAGATATGGTGATGTAGGGACTAGACTGAATTGGGTCCGAATTTGCCCCTAGTGTCATGGATAGGAACTCGACTGCCCTTCAATAATAAAATTCATTCTCTCAAATTCTGGATTTTTCCTTTCTGGGCAGTCTTCATTGGGAAACGATTCAGTTTTAACTCTTTGATCATATCCAATCTTTTGCCCCTAGTTCAAGGGCTGCTTCAAATCTAAATCACATCCGACCTTCTTGCCCCTAGTTCAAGGGTTGTTTATCTGAATCACAGGCTCTACATAGTTCTGGCTAAGGTTCACTCGGGTATTGACACTCTCCTTTTACGCTCTAACTTTTGCCAAACCACCCTTTCGGTTTTCAACCTTGCGAGCTTTTCATTTTTCTTTTTATTTTTTTATTTTTTTATTTTTTTTTTGTGCTCTAACTTTTGCCTGGGTCGCCCTTCCGGGTTTTCGACCTAGCGAGCCTCTCAAGGGTGATACTTTATTGCCCCTAGTTCAAGGGCTACCTCCATTTCAGCTATGCAAGCCTCACACTTTTGCCCCTAGTTCAAGGGCTGTGTTTAAATCGAAATCACATTCTCTGCCCTGAGTTCAAGGTCTGTTTCCAATCTGGATCACATCATTGCCCCTAGTTCAAGGGCTCTTTCCAATCTAAATCATATTCGACCTTATTGCCCCTAGTTGAAGGGCTGCCTCCATTTGAATCACATCATGGCCCCTTGTTCAAAGGCTATTTCCAATTTGACTATGCAAGCCTTACACTTTGAATGATCATTGAATACTTCGAATCAAGGTTTGAAAGCTAAGGAGCTAAGGAGGTCGGACCTCGAGTCAAGAGGGATCCTATGCTGTATAGCTAATTCTAGGCATATTTTCGTAGGACCACGCAAAAACAGTTTTTGAAATCTTTTCACAAAGTGACTAATCACTTGTACTTTCACGAAGATAAGATAGAACCAATTTGGACCAAGCCAGGATCCTTCTCAGTACTCACATTAACAAAAATTATTTTATTCATCAAATGCTTAGCACACCTCTCTTCCTCTCAGTTGATCAAAATTTGCAAATCCCGAGGAAATTCTTCCTCTTCGTTTTTATCAGAGTTTTGGAAAAAGTTTTGAAAAACTTTGGTCAACGCGATGATTTAAAGGCACAGAAAAGTAGGCAGACTCTATGACATTTTTTTTTGTTTATTGAAAAGAGACTATGACTCAGTAATGACACAGACTCAAAAGAAAATGACAAAGAAACCTAGACAAGACAGAAATGTCTAGGTTAGCACTCTTGAAATCAACAGACTCTGACTCACTAGAATGACTCGAGTCTGATCCAACTCTACAAACTTGGTGGAATCAAACTTAGACTCAATACTCAATTCAGAATTCAGAATAAAACCATTCTCAAATTGCTAGTCAACG
>JAPPVO010000620.1:0-24953 GCA_030407325.1 Camellia japonica | reverse complement strand
GGAGGTTCCCGAAGTGTCTCGGACTCAAGTTTTGATTAGTCCTGTATATATAGACTTGATTTGATTATGTTGGTTGTACTTAAAAGTATATGTAATGTGTGTGGGTATCATGTATGGTTGACTATCGGATATGCATATAAAGTTTTAATTTTTTTGTTTCATATAAGTCAACACAGCTCATCGGACAACTATATTATGTATTATTGCTTCCGCAGCCCCTTATCTTATGCTTATCTGTTCAGAGGCCTTCGGTAATCCCTGGATTACTGGCCGGTTACGATGCTAAACCTATAGGGGCGGGTTTGGGTCGTGACATAAGCCCATAAACACATAAGCACTTACGAATTTTATTTCCGGATAATGATAGTCCCAAGGCGTTGCTAGAGTTCCGGTTAGAAACAGTATTGATCAAGTGCCTTTCCAACAAGACTCACAAAAACCCAAGGATCCAATCAACATCCTAGAAACTAAATCCCATACCCAAATAGTCACATACACATGTTATCACATAAACATGTTATCACACAAACACATTACATTACACTTAAGTCTCTAACAAGCGAGACAAACCCATTGTGATACTAATCACTTCCCACGTAACCAAAGTATTCGAACCCGGTAAGCTCTGATACCAAGTTGTAACGCCCTCAAAATATTAACATTAAAACCCATCAATTTAGACATGCATTGATATAAAAGATAAATATTCTTCTATTCATCAGAGTAGTTCATTACAATGAGTATTACATGTTAACAACAAAAGCAAATGCCCTACGGGCTTACGGCTTTCCAAGTTAACACTTGGTTACAAAAAGGAGAGTACTAACTCAAATACACATTAGCCCTTGGCTTGAATTTACATGTAATACATCCAAAAGACAACAAAACGACAAAGTCTGTCTGCCTCTAGCCTCCCAAGCTATGTCCTTGGAGGTGGCATGCTACCTGTACCTGAAAATGATGTCCCATAAAGGGTGAGCCACAGCCCAGTAGAAATACACTAAACCAGCTATGAACAATGATTAAAAGGTTAGCAATTGATAGGTGGTCAACACAGATACATCCACATATATCACATTCCGGTTTCATGACATTAAGTCCACGTTGCATTTCATTTTCCCATTTCTTTTCAACTTTGAGTTTGAAAACAAGGCTCAACACCTAGCCAAATAACTTAATGAGGTTAAGACTCATCTTTAAACACTTTCGAAAGTCATGATGGATACACATTTTAGTGTTGTATCGATAACACATAAACCATTTTCACACTTTACGAAAGATACACATTTCGATGCTGTATCAACATAACATAGAATCACTTCTATACTTCACAATTGATAACGATATACATTTTAGTGCTATATCAAATCAATTCGAACACTTCCATAATCAACACTTGATACACATGGTAGTGCTGTATCAATGTCACACAAAATCCGGTTTAGAGGTCCATCCCCTATCTTCCCCTAAACCGTGGAGTACATCCCCTATCTCCTCCCACACAACACATGTATATAAACATAGATCATATACAATCAATCAATACATAGAGTTGATGTATTATTCCAATCGCTATATTCAATAGCATATTCAATCGATTAGTTTTAGTTTGCCTAATCATCATGCATTGTCTACAACAATCAAGACTATCCTCCACTGATAGCCCAAAGCAGTTATTTCTATACCGAAAATAAATGCACCAAATGGATATATAATCGACATTTCCACTAGGTGAGCGATGAATGAATCCAACTACACCCTTTAATTCCATACACGTTCAATTTCGACATTCCCAATTCAATTCTTTATTTCTCCAAATTAATTATACAAATTAACTTAACTATGTAATTAGGGCATTTTTCCCATAAGTTACATAACAACCCAAAGGTTCCATTTTTATCCATAATCCATGATTTAACTCATTTCTCTATGCCAAGCATGCATATTGGTTTATTATACATAAAACCCCAACTTTTGTAAAATTCCACAAAGGCCCAAACTTCCCCAAAATTACCCAACAATCCCCAACTCCTCAAAATGCTAAAATTCAAAGAAAAAGTTCATGAGAAGGAGTAGGATATCCCTACCTCGAAGTTTGAGCTCAAACGAAGATGAAGACCAAAGACCAACGTGCTCCAAATCCCAAGTTTTTCAGATTAAAACAAAGCCCTCGACGATCCCCACAACTTTTACAAAGGCCCAAGGTGAGGAAATCACTCATACTAGATCAAATCTAAGAGAGAAGGTAAGGTTTTAGAGTGAGGGGCTCTCAAATATGTATTTGGGAAAGTAAGAGAGAGAAAGTGTATTGAAAAAGTGATCCAAAAAGTCGGATCCCGTGTTTATATAAAAGTCGCCCCGCTCGAGCGTGGAAACCCCCGCTCGAGCGTCACTCACAGACTCCCGCTCAAGCGTAAAAAATCCCGCTTGAGCGGTGGATACACACTCCCAGAACTTTAGCTGAACCAGGACCCCCGTTCGAGCGCAAAACTCCCCGCTTGAGCGTCACACACAAACTCACGCTCGAGCGTCAAAACGCCCGCTCGAGCGTCCATCACTGCAGAGGAAATACTGGGAGATGGAAAATCACGCTCGAGCGTCCAAACACCCGCTCGAGCGGAGAAGCAATAACAAAGGGCCTGCTCGAGCGTCAAAAGCTCCGCTCGAGCGTGGAGGCAAAAATCTGGGCAACTACTTTTGGTTTCTAAGTTCAACCAACTTGTAACAAACCTGCCCAACACATCCTATAACTCAAATACAAGGTACGGAAGGATGCAAACAAAATATAAACAACTACTAACATCTACGGAAACAAGTCCGGATCACTGTACACAAGGGAAAAACCCGAGATCATCGGGCTGAGTATGTCAAGGGGCTATTGTTAGCTCGGTCATACTGTTATTCAACCGTGGTAGTTATCTCACTTGGCTTGCAGTGATGAGACTCCTAGGAGGACTCTGTTAAGGAAAGTAGAGTCCTACTAGGATTGTGTAAACCATCTCACTTGGTTGGTAGTGAGTAAGGTGTGTGATTTCTAAGAGGACTCTCGTAGGGAGAGTTGGAATCTTATTAGGATTGTGCCACGCAGAATCTATAAAAGCTCATAAAAGGACCTATGTACAGGTATTACAACTTTGATTCTCGAATACACGAGCTTTTGTCTATTTGTCGATTTTGCTGACTTTGGCATTGGAGAGGTATCCGGCACACACCCGCCGGCTAGCTCACGTTTGTGTTTTTAGGGAATAAAGCGACGACGTTTGGAGGAGCGCAGACTTGATCAACAGGATTATACGAGAAGATTATTTCGTGCTCGTATATTAATAAATTTTATTCTTAGTTAAAAATGTCAAGTGTATGAAAAAATTAAAATTTTTCCCTACAAGTTAAATATAGTGAAATTAATATTTACTGAATGAAATTATTAATAAGAATATTTGATTTTAACTAAATTTTTATTTTCATAATTGTGGTAGCCGAATAATTGGCAAAGATAAAGGAGGTATATTTCAGAAGCTAGACGCTAGCCGGCAGACATCCCGCTAGGACAAGGGGCCGAATAGGATAAATAGGCCGAATGGGGAAGGATCCCTAGAGCCGAATAGTGGAAAAGGTAATGATTGAAAAAGTAGGCCCTGGCCCCGAGGATCAGAAGAAACGAGTATAAATATAATGGCAATGGACTATAAAAGGTATGTAAGAATCACTTCTAAAAACTTAGTGAACAAGCTTTCTTGAGTAGAAGAACTGACTTGCCCGTCGGAGTGCTAATTTCGGCACCCCCGACCGGAGTATTTGTATCTTTGCAGGTGACTAGCTGAGGATCATTGGCGTCTTCCGGGATCCGAAGAGTATTTCCAAACCACATCCCCACAATTGGCGCCGTCTGTGGGAATACTCGAATACATCCATGGAAGGCGTGACCGAAGATCCTCCGATAGCCACCGACGGGATCACACAGGTAGACGACCTCACCCCGGCTAATATGCTCGGAAAAGAAACCATCGCGGCACGACGCGTCTTGAACTTCGATTCGCCAACGACTTCAGCACAAGAAACAATGCAGGCTATCATAGAACAAGCAAAGCAGAACGAACAAAGGCTCGAGAACATGATCGCTGAGAATGAACGATTCTGTCAAGATTTGGCCCTGGAGGTAGCAAAATCTAGAGAGGCCATGCGCCAGGAACCAGAGCGACCTCCGAGGGCAGACGGGCAAAGACCTCGGGCCTGACCAAAAGATACCGATAGCAACTCCAACTCATCATCCACGGAGCTGAACGCAAGGGGACGATCCGAAACCTCCAGCTCCTCCGAAGAGGATCTGCGAACAAGGAACAAGCGCAGGAGAATCAGCTCAAACGGGAAGACCAGCACGATCCTTTCGTTCGACGGATCGCAAGGGCGTCCCTGCCCAAGAAATTCAAAGCTCCGTCGTTCACTCTATACGACGGAAAATCAGACCCCACTGATCATATCCGTCATTACAAACAGGCCATGACGCTGCACGCAGACAATGAAGCCCTCATGTGCCGGATATTCCCTAGCAGCCTAGGTCCACTAGCCGTCAGGTGGTATTACAAGTTGGAGCCAGCTTCGATTAAAAGCTTCCGACAACTGCAGAAATCCTTCAGGGCCAGGTTCATCACCAACGAGGTACAACCGAAACAGGCCGACTCCCTCTGGGCTATGCAGATCCAGTCGGGAGAGACGCTCAGAGCGTACTCGGTACGATATTGGGAGTGCTTCAACCTCGTTGACGACGCTTGCAACGACTCCATGGCCATCACCGCCTTCAAAATGGGTTTACATCCTGATAGTGCTCTGCGCAGTTCCCTGACCAGAAGGCCCCCCAAAACAGTTTGGGCGTTGATGAAGAAAGTTGAAGAATATTGTAAAGTCGAAGATGATGCCCTGAGGATAAAAGCCGGACAAATCTCCAGCAAAACGGCCCTCCCTGAAATTGCTCGACCAATAAGCTCCGTGCCGCCACCGAGCCCTGAGCCCCGGCAACGAACCAAGCGAGATAAAAGGCGGGACTCCCGCCGATCAAGCGATCAGTGCTCCCACCGAACGAAGAACAACTGCAAGTCGACAGCAGACGCTCAAGGCGAACCGACAAGAAGTATACGGAGTTGACAGAGCCGATCGCGGCAATAATGACCAAAGTCCAGCACCTTCCATTCTTCAAGTGGCCGTCGAAGATGGTGGGGCCCCCGACACACGGAGGAGGACAGACGATGCGAATACCACAAAGATCACGGCCACGAAACCGAGAGCTGTTATGCGCTAAAAGATCATCTGGAGAAACTGGTGCAAGATGGTCGACTGCAGCAATACGTGAGCAAGGGAAGGCCGACCAAAGCATTAGCCTTGAGACAGGATTCACCTCCGCTTGATGTGATCCACATAATCTACGGTCTGCCGGCATCCCCGACCGTGCATACAATCCAGTCGCACCCAATTCCCCAAAAACATAACATGTCAACCGGCAGGCCCAGAGAAACTTCGACAATTAAGTTCGATGATTCCGACCTCGTCGGAACAGTGGCCAGCCACATCGATCCTTTGGTCGTCAAATTACGCGTACATCAGTTCAGCGTTGAACGCATTCTCATAGACCCAGGAAGCACTTCGGAAATCTTGTACTACAGAACTTTTGTTGAACTCGGCCTCAACGAGTCGGACCTATCACCGTCGTCTCAGCCACTGTTCGGCTTCAACACGAATCCAGAGTACCCGTTGGGGAAGGTCGTGCTACCTGTTCGAGCGGGCTCAAAAACGGTTGACGTGGAATTCCTGGTTGTTAAGCTTCCGTCGCCGTATAATGCCATCATGGGGCGCCCCTGGTTGCATATCATGAAGGCTGTCCCAAGCACCTACCATCAGCTTATGCGCTTCCAACTGACCGTGGCATTGAGGAGATCCGTGGCTCACCGCAATCCGCGTGAACGTGGACTTTATGAAGATCCATTTTCGGACCCGACTTGTGGGATCTGACGCTTGTACTGGTACCACGTTTTAATGAAAATCGATTTTCTCACTTTCCTTCAAGCCTCTTAGGCCCGAATAAGCCTCCGGATTCGGAGCGCCCTTCGTGGATGTCACGATTGGCCAAATTAAGTCTCCGGATTCGGAGCCCCCTTTGGTGCATGACACCTTAGGGCCGATTAAGTCTCCGGATTCGAGCCCCCTTTGGTGCATGACACCTTAGGGCCGAATAAGTCTCTGGATTCGGAGCGCCCTTCGTGGATATCACGATTGGCCAAACTAAGTCTCCGGATTCGGAGCCCCCTTTGGTGCATGACACCTTAGGGCCGATTAAGTCTCCGGATTCGGAGCCCCCTTTGGTGCATGACACCTTAGGGCCGATTAAGACTCCGGATTCGGAGCCCCCTTTGGTGCATGACACCTTAGGGCCGATTAAGTCTCCGGATTCGGAGCCCCCTTTGGTGCATGACACCTTAGGGCCGATTAAGTCTCCGGATTCGGAGCGCCCTTCGTGGATATCACGATTGGCCAAATTAAGTCTCCGGATTCGGAGCCCCCTTTGGTGCATGACACCTTAGGGCCGATTAAGTCTTCGGATTCGGAGCCCCCTTTGGTGCATGACACCTTAGGGCCGATAAGTCTCTGGATTCGAAGCCCTTTGGTGCATGACACCTTAGGGCATTAAGTCTCCGGATTCGGAGCGCCCTTCGTGGATATCACGATTGGCCAAAATAAGTCTCCCCCCCCCCTTTTGGTGCATGACACCTTAGGGCCGATTAAGTCTCCGGATTCGGAGCCCCCCTTTGGTGCATGACACTTAGGGCCGAATAAGTCTCCGATTCGGAGCCCCCTTTGGTACATGACACCTTAGGGTCGAATAAGTCTCCGGATTCGGAGCGCCCTTCGTGGATGTCACGATTGGCCAATTAAGTCTCCGGATTCGGAGCCCCCTTTGGTGCATGACACCTTAGGGCCGATTAAGTCTCCGGATTCGGAGCCCCCTTTGGTGCATGACACCTTAGGGCCGATTAAGTCTCCGGATTCGGAGCCCCCTTTGGTGCATGACACCTTAGGGCTGATTAAGTCTCCGGATTCGGAGCGCCCTTCGTAGATATCACGATTGGCCAAAATAAGTCTCCAGATTCGGAGCCCCCTTTGGTACATGACACCTTAGGGCCGAATAACTCTCCGGATTCGGAGCGCCCTTCGTGGATGTCACGATTGGCCAAATTAAGTCTCCGGATTCGGAGCCCCCTTTGGTGCATGACACCTTAGGGCCGATTAAGTCTCCAGATTCGGAGCGCCCTTCGTGGATATCACGATTGGCCAAAATAAGTCTCCGGATTCGGAGCCCCCCTTTGGTGCATGACACCTTAGGGCCGAATAAGTCTCCGGATTCGGAGCCCCCTTTGGTACATGACACTTGGGCCGAATAAGTCTCCGGATTCGGAGCGCCCTTCGTGGATATCACGATTGGCCAATAAGTCTCCGGATTCGGAGCCCCCTTTGGTACATGACACCTTAGGGCCGAATAAGTCTCCGGATTCGGAGCGCCCTTCGTGGATGTCACGATTGGCCAAATTAAGTCTCCGGATTCGGAGCCCCCTTTGGTGCATGACACCTGAGGGCCGATTAAGTCTCCGGATTCGGAGCCCCTTTTGGTGCATGACACCTTAGGCCGATTAAGTCTCCGGATTCGGAGCCCCCTTTGGTGCATGACACCTTAGGGCCGATAAGTCTCCGGATTCGGAGCCCGCTTTGGTGCATGACACCTTAGGGCCGAATAAGTCTCCGGATTCGGAGCGCCCTTCGTGGATATCACGATTGGCCAAAATAAGTCTCCGGATCCGGAGCCCGTTTTAATCAACTAGTTAAGCCGGAATCACTAATATGGTTCGCCGGACAAGGCGTGCCTTAGCCGGCCCACGAGTACGACCCATTCTGGATTAACTCGCATCCCGTCTAAGGCAAGGGCCGCTCCCTGAATACAGGAAAATATTTAAGCTAAAATATTTAAGCTACACAAAAGTTCCGGTAGCAAACTTTCAGATGGCAAACTATTAGACCATACGAAATGACGTGCTTAATCATTAAAAGTTGGGATCAGGAACATTCATCTGGCATAGCTAAACAAAAGATTTTCAGAGTAAGACTCAACTATATGAAATAACACTTTTTATTTGATTAACAAGTTGTTACATAGACGCAACCCGCGTTCGAACATTACAATATCTATCTCTAACTTCTAAGACAAATCAACCCATCGACCCAACTCTTGTCATTTGAACAACCATCGCGGCTCAAAACGCATCAATCTAACCGCGCCCGAATTGGCATGTCGCCGGGCCTCCGACACCATCGACAATGTCAAGGCCAAGATCCAAGACAAGGAAGGTTAGGGGCAGCGGTCGTTGTGTCTCCTTTCGGGGCGATCTGCTTCAACGACTTGGAGGCTGACGTGTTTCCAGTTTCTCCTTTCAGCGGTCCACCTCCCGCACCGGAGAATCCTCCGCCGCAAACCATCTGAGCGCCAAGTTCGGCCGGAATGTAAGCTCCTGCAACTACCATCACCATCTGATGGTGAGAACTCTTGATCATCCCACGCAATAGATGCTGGTAAGCCAAATATGTCTGATTGCATGAGGCGCATGCCGCTTTTATTCTTAGAGATGGCCGCGATCTCGAGGCCCAAATCCCGAAGTGATTTTATCAACACTAAACCCCACGAGACAGGCGTCGGTCAACATTCTCCATGACCTAGTTAACCCAATGGTTGGCTAAAACGCGCGCGCATAGGCTGCGTAAGGGCAAAAACTACCTAGCCCAATCGGCTAGACATCTAGCATTCGAGCTAAGTCAAAATGCCGTAGCCCCTCCGATCCCTGGCTCACGGCTTCTTCAAATTTCAAACAACACGCCGCAATGGCTCTTCAAAAGTGAACGGCCATTACATGTAGGCCGATCATGCACAACGAATCGGCGCGTCGATTTAACATGCTGAGTCCGATTGATTTACGTCTATCCAAACATTTATGCAATCAAATTAAACACGCACACGCCGAATCCGGGAGACAATTTGACATTTTCAATAAAGCGTCTTTTATTCAAAAAACCAAGAAATTACATAATTGCGAACGCGACCAGCGTTCGAACCTAACAATAATTAAAGTCATACGGCGTCACCCTCATTCTCACTTTTCTCAACCTCGAAAGCAGAAAACGGAAAGTCCTTACTGTGGTAGAAAGGTGACGCCGAATCGATGCCTGACAAGCGAAGAGATTCGGCGACTTGAGATGCCTTGATCCAACCATGCCTGAACCCACGATTTTCACATCGGCAAACCTCTTCGGCAAGCTTCTCCTTGGTCTTTTGGATTCCAACCAAGCGCCCTTCGTGAAAACCTTTTTCATAAGATCTCCCCTTGGCGGACTCCAATGCGAACATGCTCGCCGTTTCACGATCGGCAATGGCAGCGCTTATAAGCCGACTGGTAACCCTCTCTTCCACGATCGGATTCTCCTGCCCTGCTGGTTGTATTTGAGCCGCTTTGATCTTTCTTAACTCACGTTCAGCCGCCTCCACGCGAGCCTCCAAACTGCGGATATGCTCGTCCTTTTTCTCCATTTCTCGGCGGGCGGCGTGCAATCGCATGCCGACTTCATAAGCCGTATAGAGCCCTTTCACCGCCCCATGAATGCCCTCGCGAAACACTTCGTAGTCTTGACGACCAACCATTGACTGCTGAACTTCCGGAGGAAATATTTGTCAAGCAAACTCGACCGCCACGTCTGGATCTCGAACGATCGAGTCTGCTTCCATCATGGGCTTATTCTTCACAAATACTGCAAAACTTAACGGGCACGGATTCGCGTCTGATCTCCTTTCGACTTGGGCATGTGGCGATCTCCCCTGGGACTGCCTATCCCGTCTGGGCGACCTACTACGACGTCGAGGAGATTGACGCCTCTCTCGACCCATAGAACCCTTACTCCCAGCACGCAAGGGCGCACCACGATGTTCACTTCTATTCATATTACCGCCAAGCTCAGCCAATGTCTTGGCTTCCCCTTTGCTGTTAAAGAAGAGTTTGTTCGACATTCGCACAATAGATTTTCTCTCAGAAGTCTGAATCAGATACCTACCAGACTCTTAAAAGTTGTACCTTTGATCATTTAACGCTCGTAGAGGCAGCGCGATCGAGGCAAGTTCATTAATCGCGAAACCCAATCGCCTGACGCTGACTAAGTTGACGGCAGGACAATCTGTTCGGCTAAACTACCCCAGCTGGCTCACGAGAGCCAGAGTTCTTATCATGAACCCCCTGGGGCAAGGGCAGATTCATCAATCTAAGGGTCCAAGATCAGTAGGCAGTGAAATTGCAAATGGTGATTTTGATGGGATTTGTAATGAATCTGCAGGAACCCAGATATTGACCAATCTGTTCCTCTCTACCTTCAATGGTTCTATTCGGCTCAAGTACCCAGCCGGCTCGCAAGTTGATTCGGGCAAGAGCAGATTCATCAATCTGTTCGGCTAGACTACCCCAGCCGGCTCACGAGAGCCAGAGTTCTTATCATGAACCCCCTGGGGCAAGGGCAGATTCATCAATCTAAGGGTCCAAGATCAGTAGGCCGTGAAATTGCAAATGGTCAATTCTCCCGAGAGCATCACGCAGGCGGCGACCCAAGTCGACGATCCTTCCGATCGTCTGCAAAACAATTCGGTATGATTAGACGCCTTTAACAAACAGGAGCGAAATGAAGGTGACCTACCAGGAGTGCCGATTGAGCAGTTAGGGCAACGACCATAATATCAGGCACGACACCAAGGCTTTGTTGTCAGCCGGCAGAGAAATCGAAGCCGCCAGGCTCAGAGCCACGGTTGGATCCTCGATGGCCGAAGCGTTGGATAAAATCGGCATGTCCCTGATCTTTGGCTGAATAACGGAGCGACCACGTCCGGTTCTTCAAGCCGAGGCCGTTTGCTACCAGGGCCAGCTTCTGAACTCACTTCCCCCTCGGCACCACGCTTTTGGCCTTGCTCCGGAGTCAGCCGTTCCCCATCGGCCTGTTCTCCACCCTCTTTTCCCGTATCGGACGCAGCAACCTCAACTGTCCCCTCAGAAACGGGTACGAACGGCTTGATCAAGCTGGGATCTGATGCGGCGCATTCAGCCTTCTTTCGGGCGGCCATCCGCTCGGCATTTTTTTTACGTGCCATCTGCGTTAGGCTTTCCTTCGCCATACCCTCAAAGAAATCGCCGGGTAGTTCCCCCAATTCGCAAAAATATCCCGGAGAGAGAAATCTGTTCGTCCTGAGGCGGATGGCTCGGTGGCCTCGAATGCCGAGCGTACAGCCTCGTTGCCCTCTACTACCCCCTCGGTAGACTCCCTAACCGGATCGGCAATCACCTCTACAACCGGCTCGGCGTCTTCCCCGAATCAGAAGCTACGAGACCGATCTGCCTAAGGTTTTTGAAGCTGGGGAAGATAAGGGCCGAGAGCTGTTGATCGCCGACTGGAATCGGAATGTTATCTGCAGCCGAGAAAGTAGTGTAAGTGGGTTTGTACCGAAGGAGAATGTGGGCGGCTCTCCCTTGCTGTTATACGTTTGGACGGCCGAAATATGTGAGTGTAGTCTTGATTTCCCCAAGAACCACGTCGTCAACCGAAGTCAGAGTTTTCTTCAACCTATTACCTGCAGAAGATAAAAAGCGATTTAGGGAAAAGAGCCGAATAAGAGGCAGACCAACAAATAAGACATTGCGTGGCAACCTGGGTCGCCCTTATGTCTGGGAATAGGGTCCAGGCGATCCTCCCCTTCAGCGAACTCCCAATTACCTCGGACGTTGACCATCACGTCGTCAACCCGTTTACCAGAACTGGCAAGCATAGTCACCAAGTGATGGTCAGTATCTTTGGCCCTGAGAAAATATCGCCCCAGCCGACCGGAGGATTTGGCTAAGGCGTAACAATGCCGAATGGCCGGAATCCCAAGGTTAATCCTAAGGCGTCGATTCAACTCTACAACCTCCATGATGATTCGAAAGAAATTTACATTGGTTGAGAAGGAATCAAACCCCAATAGCGGAGAACGGCCCTAAGGAGTGGGTGTAGGGGGAAACGAACCCCGCCCTCCGCAATGGATAAAAGAGGGAATACGATCGTGTTCTGATCTTCCCTCTCCATGTCGAGAGCATTGTCCGTTACAAGGGATAAATAGACGTCGTCAGGAATAGAAAAATGTTGCCGGAAACCGGAGATACGATCCTCAGAAAGGAGGTCTTTTAAATGTTTGGCCATCTTAGCAAAGAACTAAATATTCGCCGAAGCTAAAATAGCAAACAGAAAATGGGATTACAAGAAGGGATAGGAAACTTACGAAGAGCAGATGAAACAAGGGAGGACAAGAAGAAGTTGCAGAAAACGCGAGTCACAGAGGTATGTGCACTGGCGATCCAAAAGTCCCAGAAATCAACGAAATGTGAATTCGAAAGGACCAAAGTTTCAAATCGCAATAAATGCTGAGATACACATGAATAGAGCGGAAAGCGTAATGATGAGCAAAAGGCGCGCGCCTCCTGACATATATTAGGGCACGCGAAGCCGCTGACACTAAACTTCTCAAATTCTGAACCAAACACGCCGATTGACTGCCGTCAACAGGGAGTTCGGAGGGCAATTGTGGAAGTCGAATAATTGGCAAAGATAAAGGAGGTATATTTCAGAAGCTAGACGCTAGCCGGCAGACATCCCGCTAGGACAAGGGGCCGAATAGGATAAATAGGCCGAATGGGGAAGGATCCCTAGAGCCGAATAGTGGAAAAGGTAATGATTGAAAAAGTAGGCCTGGCCCCGAGGATTAGAAGAAACGAGTATAAATATAATGGCAATGGACTAGAAAAGATATGTAAGAATCACTTCTAAAAACTTAGTGAACAAGCTTTCTTGAGTAGAAGAACTGACTTGCCCGTCGGAGTGCTAATTCCGGCACCCCCGACCGGAGTATTTGTATCTTTGCAGGTGACTAGCTGAGGATCATTGGCGTCTTCCGGGATCCGAAGAGTATTTCCAAACCACATCCCCACAATAATTTATGAGTGTGAGAAAGTGGAAGATAGACTTTTACTGATACACAAATGATATGAATCTATATTAAATCACTAATTTTTCTACCAATTACACATATGAATGTGGTCTTACATGGACTACAAAGGAGGAATGGAATTGTTTATCTTGAAGGTGACTATCAAGTGCGGAATGTCTCATAATTTAGGCAGATTTCTAGTCTCAAATTCTTTCTTAGTAGCTTTCTCTGTTTTTATTCCTTTTGCTTCTACAAACCACATGGGCTCTGGTCACTGTAATTATTCTAGAGAAATTAAAAATCAGTCTTATTTTTTAAAAATAATAATTATAGAATCATGAAAAAAAATTCTGACTTTAATTAGTGTTGTTAGAAGTTTATAAAATTTATCATTAATCTGATTTTTTTTACCCCTAAAAATCTATTGATTTCTATTTCTTCATTTTTAATTTTTCCATTAATAGGCATTTTTACTTGTGTCTAAAAGTATATAATTTTTTTTTTTTTTTAGATTCATAAAAAAGTTTAGGAGGAGGAGAGGCTACCCCCACTCTAGGGTCAGGGAAAGCGTTACGCAATATCGCCCACCAACAAAAGACTGTCGGTAGCGGGACTCGAACCTAAGCCAAATGGGCGAAGAAGGAGCCTTACTGTAATAACCCGACCCTCGCATGTGCTTCTGACATATTTAAGTCCCTATTTTTGTGCATTTAAATGCTTAATGAAAAATTTTGTGATTATATCTGTTTGATAAGAAAAGCATCTGTTACAATCAAAACATTTGGAACAGAAATTGGGAGCCTTAGAGGCTTGATAATCTGAAATTTATTTTCCATTTGAGATCGGCATAATTTTTAAGTACTAATAAGCATTTTTGTAGAAATTTGATTTGGGGTGATTAAATTGATTAAGTTTTGTCTTATGTAACTTTATATATATAATTACTTTCCCTAGATATTTTGACTTAGGAGCCTTTAGCTCAAATTGTCTCCTGAGAGAAAAAAATTAGAGAAGAGGAGAATGAAAGGAAAAGGAGAACTTCTTCAAGAGGAAAGGTTGGGGGAATTGAGAGGGGTTGTAGGGTTTAAGGCTTAAGGTATGTGAATTTTACTTTAATTAAGTCTTTTCTTAAATTTGAGTAAGAATTCCCCCTTTCATTTGCAAGATTTGGGGTTGTAATTTAAGTTGTGTGTGTGTGTTAATTGTTGAATTGAGAAAATGCTCTTGTCACTTGGTTAATTGGAAATATTGTCAAGGTAAGCTATGTTTATGAGTTGAAAGAAGAAGATCCAATTCATATTGAGGTTGATATATGTTTGTAATGTTTATGTATATGATTTTTGAACTATCTTCTAATAATTAAAGAACCTAGTTTGAACCTTGAAAAGTGTACCAAAAATTGGGTTTGCTGGATTTTCGAACTGCATTCTGCCCAGAATCGCCGCACGTGCGGGGATCACTGCCGCATGTGCGGGAAGCCTTGCCGCACGTGCGGGGCTCACAGCCGCACGTGCGGCCCAAACTGTAAAATTTTGTTCGCTCCGTTTTGCGTGCTTAACCCTCTGGTATTTTTGAAATATGTGTTTGATGTCCCTAAGATGCCTGTAAATTCGTTCGAAGCAAATGATGCAGGAAATAATGAAAGAAAGAAAAAGAGAACTAATGTATACGTTATGCACATGTGTAGGTCATAACCCGGGAGGGCAAGCGCTCCGCTATGGCACTGTGAGTAGTAATACTGTAATCGCACATTTCTTTACTGTTAATAATTCTTATTATTAACGCTCTGCTTTTCAAAAGAAGTTACGTTACGTTAACATTATGTTGATTGGAAAGCGGTGTGAAGTTATGTAAACGTTAAAAGATTTTGGCGTACATCGGTATGACTCTAAACCTACTCGGTATTCCGGTTACGGTTAATGGTTATCATTAATGTGCTATAACCTATAAATTACCTATAAACTCCGCACAAGAATTACATATGAATATTAACACTATGCGATTAGTTGACGGGAAGGAATTATGAATGTAAATCCCACTTAATGGAAACATGATATTTTGAACGGGAACATGATGTTCTGAATGACCTATCATGAACTTTTACAGTTTTATTTGGTTGAACACATGTTTTGTGACCATAGATATCTACCCAGAATGGATTATCAGAATGAATAATTAGATCAGACCACGGATTGTTTTCTACATTAATAACTGCTAAGAATTATGATAAACATCGAATTGACTTACGAATGACTCAACCTGAAGACAGAATTAAATATCAATGATATTGTCATGTAACTCACATTATGATGTAAACTGTTTTGTCTTTGTTAAGTGTACTGTAATGATATGATATAACAAGAAATGCTCTATTCTCTGATATGTTATGTTTTGAATTAATGAATGATTGTCCATATATGTAAAAGTATCCACGGTATCCTTAGCACAAGGCCCTTACCCGGGGGTAATAATACTGTGGTCTATGGCCCTTACTCGGGGGTAATAATACTGTGGTCTATGGCCCTTACCCGGGGGTAATAATACCGTGGTCTATGGCCCTTGCCCGGGGTTAATAATACCGTGGTTCAAGTATGTTCCAAGTTCTCAGTACCGAAGGTTCCGTTATGGAACTAACAAATATGCTCTCTATATTGATGTGTTAGCGCTATTGGATGTACCATGTATAATCAAGCATGAACTCTGATTTCTGTTTATGATTCAAGCATAATTACGAATATGTATGAATTTATTTATGTTTATCTTTGTTGTTTATGCTATGTTATGGCATGATTTGATTTGATCGGTCTTTAAGACCTAATGATTTCTGGTATGGAACAAAGTGCTGTACGGAACTAAGTGCTGCAAAGCAGCTACCTCTAGAATCCGTACGAGCCACCTCTTGAGTCCATACATATGTGAACTGAGGCCTATGGCCGTTCTGTGAAAGTTATGAGGCTTATAGCCGTTCTGTAACATCTGTGACATCTGAGTCTATGGCCATTCTGTATGATATGTTAGTATGAAACAAAGTGCCGCATGGAACTAAGTGCTGCCGTGCGAGTCACCTCTAGAATCCGTGCGAGCCACCTCTTGAGTTCATACATGTCTGTTAAGGGCTTAATGCCATTCTGATAAGGGTTTAATGCCGTTCTGTTTAAGGGCCAATTTGTGAAGTTATGAATCTATGAGGCCGAGGGCCAATTTGTGAATGTGTGAACCCACTAGGCCAAGGGCCAATCTGTGACATTGTGAACCGACAAGGCCGTTCTGAATATGAGTACAGAATCAGATTAACTACCTGTCTCTTACATTATATACGCATTGCTCTGCATTATAATGCAAGTTGAACATTGAGTTATTTAAGTACTATTATTCACTGAGATTGTCTCACTCTGTATTTTGTTTGATTCTGTAGGTAATAAATCTGGAGGTCAGCCATAACCCTCGATGCTCGTCTCCCTTTGTCAGCCTCTGTATGTCCAAGCATTTGGGTGAAGCCTACCCGTTTTTGTGAAGTATGCTAAGTTTTGACTTGTACTCTGATTGTCTATAATATGTTGAAATTTCAATGTTTTTGTTATACGCCCAAACAAGGGGTGGGGTGTATATGTATATATAAATATGTATCATCTGATGCACTATTTATGATCCTGGCATGATAGTGGTCGTTCAATGGATGTAGTTTCTTTTTATTTCATGTTATTTTATAATATATAATGCTTCCGTTCAGGCCCCATATGTAGGTTTACCGAATTTTATGTCCGTTTCTGAAGTGGTCATGCCCAAACTTTTAGGGGCGAGTTTGGGGCGTGACACTTACAACTGAACCAACCCTTGTGTCTAAAAGTATATAATTGGATAATGGTTATATGTAGTATTTTTCATTAATATTCGCATTCTATCGTGAATTGTCAATGAATTCGCAAGTTTGCAGATTGGAGCGTGGTTGTCGTCTAACCCCTTACTTTTTCAAAAGGTGTCAAAATTTTAAATTGCCTTGCATGGCTTTTGATCTGTGTTTATCGCGGTTCAGTTGCATCTTAATAACAATCTTTTACTGCAAAATATTGAATCTCTTAAACATGAATATCACAGAAACAGGGGATGATATTGTAACTGATGATGAATTTGATTTTGTATCACCCAAACAATCACATCACATGATGGAGCAACTTTGTGAGTTTGAATCATAAACTGGTTAGTAGTAGTAGTAGGAAGTATAATAAGGGTAGCCTTGAATGTACGGAGCCAAAGCTAACTGGGTTGGTGTGTCTTCTTTCTTTTCCTCTGCTTTGGGCTTCACTGCCTCCACACTTTCTATGCTGGCATGTTTGCTCACCTTCCTCCTTATTGACTTGGTCAACTTAACTGAATCAATATCTTCTCCAATTACCTCTACTTGATCTTTACCATCTCCTTTTATTGCCACTGAGGTCACACCTATGTAAGAGAATCAATCAGTAACTAATTCATTAATTGAAAAAGCTATAAAATGTCACAATGCATTTGTCTTGATCATTTAATTATGTCTCAAGATTTTCATTTCTCGAGACTTTCGTACGATCCTATATTGTAAAGTAATTAATAGAAACTATACCAAACAGTCACTATTTACAAAAAAAAAAAAAAAAAAAAAAAAAATTGAAATAGAGTGTAAATATGATACATATATATATATATATACCTTGTGTGACACAAGCAATCTGCATGGCCTTTGATCTATCTTTATCGCTATTCAGTTGCATCTTAATAACAATCTTTTGCTGCAAAAAACATATTAAATCACAAACATGCATGTCATGTCAGTACTCAAGCTATATATATATGTATATATATAATTAGTAATGGTAATGTTGTATATAGGAAAAAATCCAGCCTACCTTCGTCATGATATCGATTTAGAATTTCTCTTGTAATTTATTTTGTAGGATTGTTTCTTTTCTTTTCTTTTCTTTGAAGCTCTGTTTGGTTTTAAGAAAGAAGTTAATTGGTATGTTTATATAGGAGAGTTTGGGGGACATGAAACACGAGGTTTCCTATAACATTCGAGGGGACGCGGATAAGTACAGACTAATTAATAGTAAGAAAGAATATTCAACATCTTGACTTACTGTCAAAGGGACCCCCCCCCTCCCCCCAGTCCAAAGACCACGTCAATGTCAACTCCTCATTCTTCCATACACGAGGTTGTTGAACGGAGTAATGAGTATTTTATGTAACTGGTGGTGGGTGTTGTGGTCCAGTTAATTTGATATATATGGTCAAATAATTGCATTTTGGGTGATGTATAAAGTGACTTTAGTTTCACATTCATCACTTTTGTCAAATAATATAAGAAAATCCTCAATATTTTTCTAAACCCACTAACGAACCTCAATTTAAAAAAATCTTAACGCTTGGTTTAGTTGAAAAATTTTAAAAAGATTTTGAAATAAAATATACTTACATTTCACTTAGTTTTACACATTTTATTCATTTTCTTTTCAAATTCCCTTCTAAATTTCTCAATCAAACACAACATAAAGGTTTGATCTAGTGGATGAGGATTGAGACTTGGAGGTTTGGTTCCTTCAAGATTTGAGGTTCAATTCTCTTAGTTAGCAAATTTTTTGAGAACACGGACCGTAGAGATAATAGAATGCTTGTTTGGATTGTAAGACTTAGTTTAGTGTGTGCAAACTATTCATTTTGATCATTCAAATTATTAAAAATTACGTTTTATTTTGATTATTCAATCGATCAATGTATAAAACCGATTGAGTAGATCATTCTTATTAAAAACATACGGTGATTTGACATTAATTATTACTAACGATAAGTATAATTATAGTGTACATTGTTAGAATGTTATTATTTGTGTATAGATTTCATATAAATTATTAAAAATTACGTTTTCATTTTGATCATTCAAACCATCAATGTGTAAAACCGATTCAGTATATCATTCTTACTAAAACATACGTTGATTTGACATTAATTATTGCTAATGATAAGTATAATTCTAGTGTCAAATGGTTAAATTGCTACAATTTGTGTATAGATTTCATATAACTTTAAAGACTATTAAAAGTGAACTCAAGTATTAATCAAACTACCAGAGTCACAGCATTGTTTGGTAACAGATTTGAAGCTATTTTTTCAGACATTCTAAAGCCACTTTTCGGTCATTATTTACAATTTTTTAGGTTTCAGACATTCTAAAGCGACTTTTCGGTCATTATTTACAATTTTTAAGATTAACATAGTTGTTTAAACCACTTGCTACAAAAACAGAGTAGTTAAAAGACTTTTCCAGTACAAGAAAAGGCTAGGGGAAGCCCATTCGAGGCTTCCTGTGTTCATATTAGGCAACTGGGTCGGGGACACTTCCGTTTGGCAGTGACTAAAAAAAGTTAGTTTATTGATCTAAAAAGTTTATCTTATTTAAAAGATCTTAATTCATTTAGAAAAATTGTGTTCATCAAGAATCTTATCTTAATCAGTTTAAAAAGTTATTAGAAAAATTAAAAAGTTAAAAATTTGTCAAACAGAGTTCACATTAATTTTGTGTTTGGATTAGCCAAAAATAAATTAATTAAAAGCTAAATAATTTTATCTCTTTTGACTGAGCTAAGAATTTAAAAAATAAATATATATAAGAATTTAATTTTTATTTACTTATCTACAAAAAATGAATGTATTAGTAATTTTATTTTTCGCTTTCATTTTTAGCTCCCTTGAAAGCCAGACAACTAAGATTGGTTTCATAATTGTTTTAAAATAATTTTATTTTTATTTATTTTTTAATTTTAACTGATCCTACTTTTTTAAACTTCGCTAAAGATATATTTTTCTTCATAAATGTGATTTCTTTAGCCTCTACCAAATGAAGCATGTATACACTGTAAATAATTAATATATATGTAACCATAATAATAAAGTGGAATTGGACCTTACAGGATTTTGAATTCAATACAATTTAAGAATAAAACGAATATACCTTTATCAACTATTGAATTAGAGAAGGTGAGAAAATACCCCTAAAAGTTGAACCTTGAATTCTTGGCTCACATTCTTTATCTGTCCCTCTTAATTAGGATGATTATAAAATTTAGAGGGATGGAAAAATACTCATATTATGTAAGGGGAGTCACCCATCCTTATATAGAGGAGAAAAGAGGGCTAAATAAACTCTATCATCAAGATTTTCTTTTTATCTTAAAAGAGTAATTACCCCATATTTAAAATTCTAATTACTGAACTTTATTTCTAATATTGGCTTTATCTAATTGTGGAGTTCAAATAAAGTAAAATATGTAAAAGATATATAGGCTATTGGGTCACACTAAAAAATAAATCTAACATTCTCCTACTTGGCCCATTAAGCCGATTATGATATAACTATGAGTTTATTATTTTTTTTTTCAAAATATGCAATTTATAAATTTTTTTGACTCATTAGATTCCATACTAAAAACTTTGTCATGTGATCACAAAATTTTAAAAATAGTCAATAAATTTAGATATATTAGAGACTATAATATTGTGATTACTTCATATCACCAATGTAAATCATAACGGTTATATAACATTTGTCATATTTCTTTCTATGCACTACACCATCGATAACCTTTACTAACCCAGTCCGTTATCGGGATATGTAATTATTTGCCTGAAAGGCTCCTGTAATTTGTCTTGTCAAGACATTTCCTGTTTATCAAGATTCAAATTAATGTATCCACACAATTTTAGAAATAGAAAAAATAGAAACAAAATTATTATTGCGCAAATAGTGTCAAAATAAAAATAAGCACTCAAGATTATCCATACACATCATGGGTTGCTTAAAAGACCCATCCTGATAACATGCTCTTTGTATATCTTTGGTGGCAATCCTTTATGAATGAATCAGCAATCATAGAGAGGTGCTTGAGTTTTCAATTAACATTTGTTGTTTCTGGACTCTTTCTCTAACAACTAAGTACTTTACTTCCATGTGTTTGGAACCACTGGAGTACTTTTCATTCTTAGAGAAGAAAACTGTTGCGGTATTATCACAATATATCTTTAACGACCTGACAATTGGGTCAATAACACCAAGTCCTGAGATAAATTTTCGCAATCATAAAGCATGATTTGTAGGCTCAAAGCATGCCATAAATTCAGCCTCCATAGCAGATGAAATAATAGTGGACTGTTTCACACTCTTCCATGAAATTGCTCCACTAGCTAGTAGAAAAACAAAATCTGATGTAGATTTTATACTATCAAGGCAACCAGCAAAATCTGAGTTTGAGTATCCGGTTACTTCCAATTGTTCTAATCTCCTATAGGTGAGTATATAGTCCTTTGTTTCCTGAAGATATCTCATAACCTTCTTCATTGCTTTCTAATGTTCCATTCTAGGATTACTTTGGAATCTTCCCAACATTCCAACTGCAAAACTAATATCTGGTCTGGTACATGTATGGGCATACATCAAGCTCCCTACTGCTGATGCATATGGAATCTCCTTCATTGTTTTCTTTCCAAGTCATTCCTTGGACACTGTTTTTCACTTAATTTATCACCCTTCATGATGGGTGCATCACCGGCTGAACAAAACTGCATATGGAATCTCTCCAAAACATGATCAATATATCCTTTCTGAGATAGTCCTAGCAATCCTTGAGATCGATCCCTAAAGATCTCTATGCCAATAACATAGTTTGCCTCACCCATATCGACCATTTTAAAGTTCTTAGAGAGATATTCCTTGGTTTTATGCAATAAGCCAGGTCATTACTAGCTAACAAAATGTCATCCACATATAGAATCAAAATAATGAACTTACTCCACTAATCTTCAGATATATGCACTGATCAACTGTATTTTCCTTAAATCTGAAGGAGTTAATGGTATCATTAAACCTTAAATACCATTGCCTGGAAGCTTGTTTAAGGCCATATATGGATTTCTTTAATTTGCAAGCTAAATGTTCTTTACCTTTCTTTGCAAATCCTTCTGGCTGCTCCATACAAATTTCTTCATCCAAATTTCCATTTAGAAAAGCAGTTTTCACATCCATTTGATGCAACTCTAAGTCATAATGAGCTACCAATGCTAGGATGATTCTAAACGAGTCCTCCTTAAATATTCGAGAGAAGGTCTCTTTATAGTCTATGCCTTCTTTTTGAGTAAAACCCTCAGTAACAAGTTTGGCTTTAAATCGTTCGATATTGCCTTTTGCGTCGCGTTTGGTCTTGAAGACCCATTTACACCCGACCTTTTTACAATTATCAGGTAATTCGACGAGATCCCAAAAACCATTTTGTTTCATGGATTTTAACTCTTCATTTATAGCATTGACCCATTTAGTAGAACTATCACTATTCATGGCTTGTGAAAATGAGACAGATCTTTGTTAATCCCAATATCGAAATCAGATTCCTATAGATACACCATGTAATCATCTGGAATAGCAGGCTTTCTTTCCCTCTAAGATCTTCTTAGAACTGTCGGTTGTGGTGGTTCTACAATATTTTCAATGGTGGTATCTTCATGAAGTGGTGAAACATGAGGTGGTGAAGGATTTTCATTATGTTGTTTGTTTTCCTCAGGCTGTGGAATAGTCTGAGGAACACAATTTTTCGATAAGGGTCAAATGTTGGCATATCCACCCTAATTTCCTCAAAATTCACCACTCGTATTTTCTCACTCCCACTAATTTCACCATTCTCTAGGAATCTAGCATTACCGGTCTCCACTATACTCGTACTACAATTAGGAAAATAAAATTTGTGCCCTTTAGATTTGTCCGGATAACCAATGAAATATTCAGATATTGTTCTTGAGTCCAACTTTTTCTCTTTTGGGTTGAAGATTCTTGCCTTTGTTGGACAACCCCAAATATGTAAGTGTCTCAAATTAGATTTCCTACCAGTCCACAACTCAAAAGGAGTTGTTGCGACCGCCTTACTAGGAACCCTATTTAAGATATGTGGCACCTTAAATGTTTAATTAAACAACGGGAATAACAAATTTAAAATAATAAAAAATAATAATAAAATAAATATATAAATCTAATTTGGCATTGGGTTATCAAATATGTGATTAATTATTTGGGGCCAAATTAATACAATTATGGAATTATAATACTAGTTGGGCCAAGTTTAAAATTAAAGATTATATATATATAAAAAAAAAAACAACAACAACAACAACCATCCTAGCACATAGGGTGGGGAATATGCATATATAGTAATAGGATAAGATCATCCAAATATAAATGATGAATCGGCTGGAGATGCTTAAGACGCCACCTGTGGAAGTTATTATTACTAAACAGGTGTGAATAATCACTTTGATGGTGTATATAAGGACGTGAGGAGTAGCCTGCCAAACAAAAATAGTAAGGCACGGCACGAAGAAGTTCAGAAGGATTCACAAAAATAAAAAGTGAATAATAAGAAATAAAGATTAAGGATCAATTTTAAGGTGAGTTATATTATACCTTGAGTCACCATAATATATTTTACGTATGTTTTGAGTTACCATAGTTCATTTTATGCGACTTGTGTTTTATAAATTATATTGATATTTCAATTACGTTGATTATTTTTTTAACTCTATTTGCTTAAAATGAAACCATGGATATGTTTGTTTAAATTTTAGAAATTATTATAAACAATTATGTTTTGTAAGTACCACCACAGGAGTCCCATGCCTTGGGAGACTTAAATGAGCATTGGCCTCTGTTTGGTCACTTTGTGGCCTCTGTTTGTTATGGATCTATTGATCTTTGTTCTGACTGTCACTCCAACGACCTCTATTTTGTTATGTTTTGTTTTGTACCGTGGTTATGATATTTATTAACATAATTTTGTATTTCAGTTTCTGTCACTTAAATAATTTGTTTATTCAAATTTAGTTATGTTAATGTTTTACTTAAATAACTATCCATGGTTATTTTGTGTCCTCTATACTTTTGGTATAATATTCTTCACTCTGCTATGTGTTTATAGTTGTTACCCTTTCAGGTGATGAGATTTAACGAAGACTGTAACCTTGTGTAGTGGGACCCGCACAAGAATTTGATGCAGATTTGTTATTTTGTTTTTCTTTTCTTTTCTTTCCCTTTTGTTTTTATTGATAGTCTGCCACTGAATAATAAAATAATAAGAGCTCTATGGATGCATTTTCTTTTATCAAAATAGTAGAATGAAGTAAATTTTCTATTTCATTATTTCCTTACTACCACTCTGCTTCCGCATGCGCCACTCAATTTGTTAAGATTAGAATTAATAGTAAGTCGTGATTCTAGCCCTAAGCCCTAGAGTTGGGTTGTGACAAAGGTGGTATAAGAGCAGTGGTTTTATTTACCTACGATGTTACTCATTTTATGTAAAAATCTCATGTTTGTACTATGATTAATTCTGGTGATGTAGGAATGTCTGAGTTTAATCTTAATGAGGCATTTTGGGAAGAGCTTGGGGCTATAAATTTGGAGGAAATCTTAGTAGATCACCACGCTCTCGCCTCACTGGAAAGATGGAGAAACTCGGAAGACATAGTTAGGTGACTACATCTAGGCCTTGCCCAATTGATGGGTCAGCCAATATATGTACAAGACGATCCTAATGATGTAGCATACTTATTGTAGAGCAGAGCCGTGCCTATACACGCGGACGATATCTTGGACTTACCTACATACTCTGCCTTGCCCTAGGATTTGACCACCCTCACTACATAGTGGGCCCTTTACCCCCAGATTTTGCTGAGAGAATGGGGAATGTTTATCCTGAAGATTACATATACATCGCCATCCCTATGTGAATTCAATTCTAATCTGTCAAATTACATAAACTATAATATTACCCTACCCAGTTCATAATTATTTGAAAATAACTCTCCTTTG
>JAPPVO010000619.1:0-43264 GCA_030407325.1 Camellia japonica | reverse complement strand
TGCGTGTCTTAACCCAGACATTATTGGGGCGAGAACTGTTTTACTTGCCGAGTGTGCGGGATTCCAGGGGTGTTACCCATTTAAATTTTGTGTGTGGTATAGATGTTGGTCTACTGTCGGGTGAACTCGAAAGGATGTGAAGGGTGCAATTAATACTAGTTGTAGTAAGTATTTAATACGGTGTCCTACGGGGAGCATAATGCATAATTTGGTTAGGATTGGACTTGTACTCTCGTGGTAGGTAGTTGTCAAGATTGCGTGAGTACAGTTTGGCCGTTTTGAGTAAGGGGAGGTTAGTCCCTATATAAGGTAGTGGTTGTCGTATTGGGAGTGGTATGTTGTGAGTAGCTGGTAATATATCTCGGGCAGTGGTAAAATTGATGTGTCTTAAGTTTTCTGATTCCTTTATTGGATCGAATGTGATAAATTTGTATTTTAGCACTAGTCAGGTCAGGTGACGTTAAGGGTTGATTGGGTGTATAGTCGTGGTTGAGGTGTGACCCGTGAGTCGAGTCACTGTGGTAAGTCTTTTGCGAAGAAAGGTTTGAAATGTTAATGAGAAGGTTGAGGACTTTTACTCCTCTGGGAAGTTTGAATGGTGTGTCTTTGAAAGCCTTATTGGCGATATGTAACGGTGTCGGGGTTGGTTCATGGTGGTTGTCTAGTAATAGATTGGCTAGTGGTTTGGCTCGGGGTTGGGTGTCTGAATCGTACTCTCGGGGTGAGTGACAAGTAAGATTTGGAATGAAAGGTGGACCCTATAGGTCGTTAGCGGATGAAGATACGATATTAGTTTGTATTCGGTACGAACGGTGACTTGGTAGTAGTGAACGTCTCGGTGTAGCGAACCCAGTTAGTTAACTTAGTGCGGGGGAAAAGGAGTAAGCAAATTTTGTTACTCCAAGTTCGGTTGAGGTGGTGAGTGAAATCGCTAAATGAGGGAGTTTTGCACCGTGCGATGCATGATATATGTGGTTAGTATATGCTGTTTAGTTGATGAATAGAAGGAAATTAATCATAGGAAATTCCAGAAAATTCCTTAGTGAGGTTTTGGTTTGGTTTTTGACTGAAACCGAGAGGTTGGGGGTTTGGTAGGCTAGGTCACTTCGGCACGAGTGTCCGGCGCTCAGTTCGGATAGTGACAACACAGGTGAGGTGGTAAGGTTGTGAAGAGTAAGTGGGCCACCCTATTCGAATCATTTTGACTAGTTCGGTTCATATTTGTGTGGTGTAAGACACGAGGGTGTGCAATGTTATCCTTTAGGCCGTGCGTTGTTGGGAAATTTCAAGTGTTTGGGAGTCTTCTTTGAAAGTGTTGTGGTGAGCATCGCGTCATCACCATGGGTATGGCGGGTGTTGTGGATTGGCTTTGTGTGTTTCATTTGGGGTTCATTGGGTACCCTTTGCAACTAAAATAATCTGAGAGGAATCTTTGAGCTTGACTATGGCCAGTTGTAAGTGTCATGTTTTGGTGGTGGCTGTATAAATCCAAATAATTTGTGGGGAGTTAGACTCAGCCTAGCCTAAGTTACTTGTTGTTTGCTGTGCGAATATTTTCGCGTTTCCCTTGTTGGGGTATTTAGTGCTAAACACTAGTTTGAGTGTGGTTAGTAGTCGGGATGTAGTGGATGTTTCAGAACGTGGTAGTGATAGTATGTGTTTTACTATTATCATTGTTAATGGGTCTTCCGTAATCGAACCTTGCCATTAGTTAAGGTGTTATGAATTTATGTTGGGGTTGGAAGAACCACTGGGGTGAGTGAATTTTGGATCCGACAGGAATCCCTGGATCCATTAATGGGTATTTGAGCATACGTTATATCTTCTGGTGTATTGTTGAACTGGGTGAACATTGTACATGTTATGGTTTGTGGTAGTACTTTGGGGTTTTGCCTTGAAAATGGGAAGCTATTTAGCATTATATATGTTAAATGTGTTGTAGGAATGTAAGGGCATCATTAATATTGAAGGTGTTATAAAATTTTGGACCATCCATGTTTGTTGTTATGTAATCTTGTATCTAGATTTCATCATATTGGTGGACTTAAGAGCTTTATATATGTCTTAAGTTGTAAAACATTGTGAATGTTTTGAGTTGATGATAGTTGTTTGAAACTTGCATCATAATGGAAGTGGAATATAGCAGTTATATAATTGAATGTGTTGTTTTTAACATGAAATTGAATATGATATGGAAATTGTTAACATTGAAAGGGATAATCCATTATATTGATGCAGGTTAAAATATATGTTGATTTATACATACTGTGAGATGCCTCCTGATAAGAGATGAAGTGACCAGTATTGGGTCAAGCGTTGTTTATTGTTTTATAATATCATTGGGAATTGAGAAAAACCTGTTTTTACAAACTTATGCTTAATTTCGGGGACGAAATTCTTTTAAAGGGGGGAGGTTATAGCGACCCCAGTCTTTTCCCATTTGATTATTGTATCCGGACTTATGTTCCGTGGATTCCGTTGCCATATTGTTGTTGATGTTGTCCTTTATTTCTTCAATTGGAATTATAATTGTTTTGGGCAGGTTGATTGTAGGTTGGTTGGGTTTAGAAACCAAGAGTTGATGTTCAGTTTTTGGCTGGGTCGCTCGAGCGAGCTTATCTTCGCTCGAGCGAGGCCTTTGTTTTTGGTCCGTCGCTCGAGCGAGCATTTCTTGGCTCGAGCGAGGATTGCGTCCAGTGCTAGACCTGAGAGCAGTGTTAGCCGGCTCGAGCGAGCTTCTCTTCGCTCGAGCGAATTGTTAGTTCTTCGCTCGAGCGAGCCTTTCTTGGCTCGAGCGAGGATTTTCTGTGTCTGGTCGCTCGAGCGACCAGGTCTTCGCTCGAGCGAGCCTATTTTGCTTAAATACGCAGCAGCGTGTTTCAGATCAGTTTTTCAGCCCCTTCAGTTTCAGAAAACCCTAGGTTACGAGTTCTCTCTCTCCCAACTTATCTTCTTTCCTAGGATTGATCTAGTTAGGGTGTGTTTTTACCCTAGTTGCTTTACAAAAAAGGTAGAGGAGAGTGAGGGCTTTCATTTAATCTGAACAAACTTGGATTTGGAGCACTTTGAAGTTTTGGGCATCATCTTCATCTTCTTCTTTTTGAGTTATATCTTCGAGGTAGGGATTTCCTACTCCATTTATACGTTTTAATCCTAAGTGGTGGTATTTTGGTATGTGGGGGTAGTTTGGTAATTTTGGGAGAGACCTTAGGGTTTGTCATAGATTAATTTATGTAATCAATTTAAGGGAAGATTGTGATATTGGGTAAATTCATGAGATTGGGGAATTTAGTGTCTTAATGTTGTATTTGGTTAGTTTAAATACTTACCTTGAGAATGTTGAAATTACATGTGTTGCTATATTTATTTCTTGTTTAGAAATAATTGTTTTGGGCTATCGGTGGAGGATAGCCATGATTGTTGTAGACATTGCATGTGGATTAGGCAAAATTGAAACTAATCATTTGGTTAAGTTGTTGAGTATAAAGGTTGGAATAATACGTTAAATTTATGTATTGATTTATTGTGTATATGACTTTATGTTTATATGCATTACTTGTGTATGGGAGGAGATAGGTGATGTACTCCACGGTTTAGGGGAAGATGGGGGATGTACCTCTAAACCGGTTAATGATTATGGGAAGATAGGTGATGAACCTAGGGTTGCTGCTTATATGCGCGCCTATAGCAGAGATACAGCTCATATGCTTATCTATTTGATATGATACATCACCAAAATGTGTATCAGTTGGGAAGTATGGAAGTGAATTTGATTGTGATTGATGCAATACCAACTTGTGTATTTGTTATGCTATATGAGAGGTTTAACTTGATTTGTTATCCCTGTTGAATTGGAAAGATTGTTAATAAGAGATGAAATCCCCGTTGAGTTATTTGGGTCAGGTTCTGAGCCATAATTGGAAGGTGAATTATGCCATAGACAAAGTGTCATAGGCAATGTAGACATTTGTGTCATGAAAATTGTAAATGGATTATTTTGTGTTAACCATGTATCAGCTGCTACTGCTTTAGTTAATTCTTATGCTTGGTTTAGTATTTCTTTACTGGGCTGTGGCTCACCCTATATGGGAACTTTATTTTCAGGTTCAGGCGGTTCACTACCTCCAAAGACTTAGCTTGTGAGGATTTGGACTTGAAGACTTGTTTTATTTGTTTTAGTCGTTTTATTTGAATAATGTAAACATTCAAGCCTAGGGCTTTATTTGTTTGAGTTAGAACTCATGAATTTGTGTCCAAGTGTTGGCTTGGCAAGATGTAAGCCCGTAGGGCATTTATTTTGATGTTTTATTTCATGTTACTCTGATGATTTAAATAATATAATGTTTTTCTTTTAATAATGCATGCCTTGTTTTATGTTTAATGGGTTTAATTTTGAGGGTGTTACATTTAGTCTATCAATCAGTGTTGGAAACATTACCTTTGACAATGTCGAAGCCATGTCTAAGAGAGTGGTGTCAATTGATGACACTGGATAAATTTATTCTTTTTTTTTTTTAACCCATGCGGAAATATGCTAAAGTGGTGTCTAAAATTTTTGTTTTTCATGTGATTTGACGAGTTTGAATTACTTTTGTTTATAGGGAATATATAAAATTAAAATACATCATATGAAAGTTGATTTTGTTGTAGAAATAAAAAAATCTAATACAATGACATTGATGATAACTAGTTGAAGAAAATTCTTAGTTACGCCATTGAATTTGTTTAGGGCATGGACGATATATACAATAGATGATAGAAGAATTCTAATACCAATGATGGATTAGTAAACCATTTCATCAAAGCTACTCTTCTGATCAAATCCTACAGGATTAAGGAATGATTCTGTCAAACTTCAAAAACTTTTGTGGGCAAGTACTTGGCATTATGTTTTGCTTTCTTTGTGCATAGTCTTTCTTGTATACTGCTAATTAATAAGAGCAACTCTTCATTCTTGTCTTTTTCTTGAAGCTTCCTCAAATAAAGACAATGACATCATTATGATATAGCTCCCCCCCACAACTTTTCTTCTCGTTGGGAGAAAATGGAGTTTTTTTTTTTTCCTGTTTTCTACGCCTGGAGGTTGATGTGTTTGTTTGTTTGGTTTAGATGACCAAAAAGGGGTAAAGTACACGTGTGTTTGTTTGTTTGATTTAGATGACCCAAAAGGGGTAAAGTACATATGGTGCTCAACTCTGATTTTTATTATTTAAAATAGTAAAATTTATTATTTTATTTTATTTAGTATATTGGGGATAGTTAGAGAGATAACTGTTGGAGACCATAGATAAATGATTTAATTTTTGGAGGATTTGGTCCTCACTAAGACCATCAATATTCCATTCGTATAAGCGTTTAGCAGAAACAGAAAATTGATTATTAATATTATTTTCTTCAAATTGTAAATCAACAGGAGTGGGTTTGGTATACCAATTTTTAGTATTTTGAGGATTAAGTTTAGGATAATGACTTTTCGTAACTTGGAATTGTTGAGCTAATGCATTTATGTCATTATCAGTGTCAGATTGAGTAGAGGTTGGATCAATATCAAATTGTTGATTTAAAACAGTAAGACCTTTATCCTTAGAAGGTGTGGCAGTATTAGTGTTATCAGTTGTAGATAGCTTAGTAAATAATTTTTCAATAGCCTTTATAGTGGATTGATCATTAGTAACTAAACTAGTTCTCTTAGAACGATTACTAGGTAGATTAAGCAAAGGTGAATCTAAATTTTGTTTAGAATTGGGAACAGATTCTAAATTGGATTCAATCTTGTCTAATTGTTTACTAATTGTACTTAAACACTGATTAGTATAATTATTTTGTTCAATAACCTTTTTAATTTCATTATCATTTCCAGGTAATTTAAAAGGTGAAGCAGGGATTTCAGAACCTTGTTGATTAAGGATAATTTGTTCTAAAGGAGGATGACTAGAACTAACAGTAGTGTTTGCAGAAGTTTTCCATTTATGTTTGGTGATTGTATTAAGTTGTTTCTAATATTTTTCAACATATTCTAACAAAGGTAATTCAAAACCATATTGAACCATAAAATCATACCATTCGCGAGAAATTTGAGACATTTGAGCAGAATTACATTTAGCATAATAGGCATAACGTTGAGTACGATTAGTTTTAGATTTAAAGTCAATAAGTAATTTATCAAGATCAGGCGTGAATTCTTTTTTGATTGTCATTAATTGAGGATTGACAGGTGGTGTAAATTCTGCAAAATCAGTTTGAGTTGGAGAATCAGCTGAAGCAACTTCTTCTTCGGGAAAATGAGTATGGGTTGAATAAACAGGTTTACTAATTTGGGAAGTTGTAGAATTATCAATTCCTTTTAATTTTTGTTGAGTTGAAGGACCAGTAGTTGGGCCTAAATGGATTTGACTATTTTTCCTAAATAGTGGAGTGGTAAATATTTCATCTTCAGATTCAATCTCAGTAGGGACACTAGATGTACTATGTCTAGAGGATTGACTACGATTGAACTTAATATGAACAGAACCATCATTGAATTGTCTAATATCTTTGATATCTTGGTCAGAGGATTGTTGTTGACTTGGTTTGTAATTTTCATTGATAGTAATCCATTCATCAGGTAAATCAATATTATTCCATTCAATCATTTGAGGAACATTAAAAGCTTTATTACTTCAATCCGATACTAAACCGAAGTTTAACAAACCTATTATTAGTTTATCTAAAACTTTAGAAAAATTTAAAACTAAAACCAAAGAAATTACCCTTCAAGATTTACAAGCTGAAATCAATCAAATTAAACAAAATATTCGTGATCTCCAATCTAAAGCTAACAAACTAGAAAATGAAATCATTAATCTAAAACTTAAACAAAATTTAAATGATTTTCAACCTAATCCACAATCACCTCATGAATCTGAACATAATTCTGATCCTGAATCCGATCACACTAATCCAGATAAACTTATATTTGATAATCGATCTCAAGCTACTAACCTTGAAGATAAACGATTAAATTACTCAATAAAATCTATATGCAAAAGTGGTAGATTAAGCTATTTAACAACAATATATTGATACCATAAACGCGGAAGCAGCAACAGATGAAGAAAATGGATTACGAAATCAAAGATGAACCAAATAAACAGACTTGGAAAGCACTTAAACCAAAATATTAATTAAAACATTGAAATATTTAAATTAAAAATATTTCCATAAACCAAAATATTAATTAAAACATTGAAATATTTAAATTAAAAATATTTACAGAAAATAACTTACAATTACTATTGTAGCAACTGCAAGGATCCTTGACTAGAACATGAGAAGCTAAATTTCACTCAGAGCTTTCTGGTTTTTCTTACAAACTGAGGGTTGAAGAAGAAGAAGATACTGAGTGATTACAATTGATTACATTATATAGAAAATCAAAATTAACTATGCAGCATGTGAATTGGCTGAATGATGGAAGCAGCTGGCAGCATTGAAGACTGAGCAGAGCTGTCAGTTGCTTTCGGCTGATTGATTGAACAGTGGAGCAGCTTTAACAAAAGTTGATTGATCGAATAGTGACGGTGAACAGTAAAGGTGAACAGTAGCTTTTACTATTCATCACTTTCGGTGGAACATGTGAATAAAGGAATCAGAATAAATACAAATTGGCAGCTTTTCTCAAAAGAGTATTGATTGAAGCCAATTTGAATTTATAAAGAATCCGATGTTGACTAGGCATATGGATCCTGAGCATCTTGGAACTCGGATCGTCCATATGGAATGGATTGAGTAGTTGATCCTTCAGAAGAGTGTTCTGAACCTTCTGAACCCTCTTCTGAACTGGTTGATTGGGCTTGAGCTTGGTCCACCAATTGTCGGGCCAACTGGAGCATTTCATCTCTGGATGACTTGGACTTGACCTTGGACTTAGCTTTGGGCTGAGCAGGAGGTGAAATGGCCTTTGATTGGGCCTTTGATTTGGACTTTAATTTGGGCTGATTCTGAGGCTGGACTGGTACAACAGGAGCCTTTGCCTTGGACTTGGATGATTTGGGCTTGGAGCCACTAGATGAGGGGCTTCCAAGATTGATTGGAGGAAGACTGGGCTGACTTCCTTTGCTGATTGCAGCAGTTGGGTTCTGCTGGGCTTTGATCATGGATGGAGTTGGAGCACATTGATCACGAGGAAATTCCTCATAAACAATTTCAATAATTCGGGGCACATTGAATTTAGGCCACCATTTGACTGTGTGTTGTCGGATAATGATATTATCAATAATTCCATAATGCCATTTAAATATCCATGGGACTTTGTATTTGGATATGAAAAGGAGCAAAAATGGGAATTGGTTTTGATGAGTAGTGAATGGATAAACAGTGGAGAAGGAATTGATGACTTCAATAAGATTATCAGGAAGAATGTCAGAAATGGGGCCATAATGAGTCCACCATCTCAGAAACCAAGTGGGTAATTCAGATTTAAATTTTTGATCAAAGGAGATGAACCAGGAGTGACTGAATGACTCATTTTGGTACAGGAAGAGTTTAAACCAAGCATCAACATAATCATGGTAATTATATGAATAGAATGACTAGGAAGATCTCGAAGCTTGTTAGGATTACCCCATTCAGCCAGAGAAACAATATTGTGAATATAAAGTGAATGGTAGAGTACCTTGTAAGCATAGGTTTTATCCTGAATGGGTTTGATCAGAACTGAATGGTGATTGAGCAAAATGTCTTTGTAATAAGCAAGTGTTTTCTCTGGATGGGAAAGGAGGAAATGGCATCCAGAGGGGAAATGAAACTTAGCAAGATCATTGATTAATTGACCTTTTGGATGACCAGGTTCTTTATAGAACAAATTGGTAACATGTGATTTGACATAATCAGATCGAGGAGACCTGACTGGGTTAGCAGGGAATGGAGTAACTGAAATTGATTGACTCGATGAAGCAAAGGGATCAGAGGCTAAAGCCGATGAGTAATTAGGACGGTAAATGTTACCAAGAGTGTGGTAACGATTCACCATATCAAGTGAATAGGATGGGTTAACTGACTCCAAAGGAGGAGGGACAATTAATTGATTAGGTTTACTGGAGGATGGGACCAAAGCCTTGGAAGGGGGCTTGGGTCGAGACATCTGTGAAACAAGCAAAGAAAATTAGCAACCAGAAAGAAGATCTAAATAATTCTGGTAATAAAACAAATGATTGTAATAATCATGACGTAAAACACGTCGAGCCTGTAACTGTTGGTAAAGTTGCATTACATGTTAAAACAATTGAACAAGTTTATGCTTTGGAAAAACCTCATGAAACTTGCCACTTATTTGATAAAAAATTAATTAAAAGACATTTAGACAATGGTTACAATTTCATGCATATTGGTTTAATTCAAGTTGGTCTTAATCCATTAACTCCTACTGGTAAAAATACTTCTGTTTTATTATGTTTAAGAGATGCTCGTTTCCTTAATTATAATGACAGTTTAATGGTATGTATGATGGAACTGGTCTTCATAAAGGTCCTACTGGTGTCATTGAATATGATAATTTAACATACGGTGATATCATTAGCACTATTCAAAAAGAAGGATTAAAAATGTGTATTGATTTGAAACTTAGTCAAAAAGCTACTAAAGATAAACACAAAGCTAAATATGAATTAGGCAATTTTTGTGAACAATATGGTTTACCTCCTGTTGCACCCTCTCGTAGGAAATCACATAAATATTCTAAACATAAAAATAAATCCAAATATTATAATAAGTACAAAAAACCATATTCACCTTCCAAATCCAATGATAAATTTTATACTAAACCAAAAAAGAAATATCATAAATCTAAATCACATCCAAAATCTAATAAAGATATTACCTGTTATAACTGTGGTCAAAAAGGTCACTATGCTAATAAATGTAAAGAAAAATAAAAATTAAAAGATAGAGTTAATCAACTCCAAATTAATGATGAATCCAAAATTCAATTATTTGAAATCTTTCAATTAAATCAATCTGATAATGATTCCTCTTCTGTTCCTCCATCCACATCTGATTCCCCTTCAAATAGTGATCATTCTGATTCTGATAACCAAATTACCTTAGGATGTAATGATGTTTGTTGTAAACCAGTTAAACAAATTTCTGTTCTTACCAAACATACTCAAGAAGAATCTGCTTTGATTGATCTAATTAGTAAATTAGATGATCCTCAATTGAAACAACAATATATTGATAAACTGATGATCAATTTTCTGTTAAATATGATCGGATTTAACTGCATATATTGATTCTTTTAATTGTATAAAAGAATGCAGTTAAATGTTAAATGTTTTTCAACATATTCTAACAAAGGTAATTCAAAACCATATTGAACCATAAAATCATACCATTCACGAGATATTTGAGACATTTGAACAGAATTATATTTAGCATAATAAGCATGTCGTTGAGTACGATTAGCTTTAGATTTAAAGTCAATAAGTAATTTTTCAAGATTAGGAGTAAATTCTTTTTTAATTGTCATTAATTGTGGATTGACAGGTGTTGTAAATTCTGCAAAATCAGTTTGAGTTGGAGAATCAGCTGAAGCAACTTCTTCTTCAGGAAAATGAGTATGTGTTGAGTAAACAGGTTTACTAATCTGGGATGTGGTAGAATTATCAATTCCTTTTAATTTTTGTTGAGTTGAAGGACCAGTAGTTGGGCCTAAATGAATTTGACTATTTTTCCTAAATAGCGGAGTAGTAAATATTTCATCTTCAGATTCAATCTCAGTAGGGACACTAGATGTACTATGTCTAGAGGATTGACTACGATTGAACTTAATATGAACAGAACCATCATTGAATTGTCTAATATCTTTGATATCTTGGTCAGAGGATTGTTGTTGACTTGGTTTGTAATTTTCATTGATAGTAATCCATTCATCAGGTAAATCAATATTATTCCATTCAATCATTTGAGGAACATTAAAAGCTTTATACTTCAATCCGATACTAAACCGAAGTTTAACAAACCTATTATTAGTTTATCTAAAACTTTAGAAAAATTTAAAACTAAAACCAAAGAAATTACCCTTCAAGATTTACAAGCTGAAATCAATCAAATTAAACAAAATATTCGTGATCTCCAATCTAAAGCTAACAAACTAGAAAATGAAATCATTAATCTAAAACTTAAACAAAATTTAAATGATTTTCAACCTAATCCACAATCACCTCATGAATCTGAACATAATTCTGATCCTGAATCCGATCACACTAATCCAGATAAACTTATATTTGATAATCGATCTCAAGCTACTAACCTTGAAGATAAACGATTAAATTTACTCAATAAAATCTATATGCAAAAGTGGTAGATTAAGCTATTTAACAACAATATATTGATACCATAAACGCGGAAGCAGCAACAGATGAAGAAAATGGATTACGAAATCAAAGATGAACCAAATAAACAGACTTGGAAAGCACTTAAACCAAAATATTAATTAAAACATTGAAATATTTAAATTAAAAATATTTCCATAAACCAAAATATTAATTAAAACATTGAAATATTTAAATTAAAAATATTTACAGAAAATAACTTACAATTACTATTGTAGCAACTGGAAGGATCCTTGACTAGAACAGGAGAAGCTAAATTTCACTCAGAGCTTTCTGGTTTTTCTTACAAACTGAGGGTTGAAGAAGAAGAAGATACTGAGTGATTACAATTGATTACATTATATAGAAAATCAAAATTAACTATGCAGCATGTGAATTGGCTGAATGATGGAAGCAGCTGGCAGCATTGAAGACTGAGCAGAGCTGTCGGTTGCTTTCGGCTGATTGATTGAACAGTGGAGCAGCTTTAACAAAAGTTGATTGATCGAATAGTGACGGTGAACAGTAAAGGTGAACAGTAGCTTTTACTATTCATCACTTTCGGTGGAACATGTGAATAAAGGAATCAGAATAAATACAAATTGGCAGCTTTTCTCAAAAGAGTATTGATTGAAGCCAATTTGAATTTATAAAGAATCCGATGTTGACTAGGCATATGGATCCTGAGCATCTTGGAACTCGGATCGTCCATATGGAATGGATTGAGTAGTTGATCCTTCAGAAGAGTGTTCTGAACCTTCTGAACCCTCTTCTGAACTGGTTGATTGGGCTTGAGCTTGGTCCACCAATTGTCGGGCCAACTGGAGCATTTCATCTCTGGATGACTTGGACTTGACCTTGGACTTAGCTTTGGGCTGAGCAGGAGGTGAAATGGGCTTTGATTGGGCCTTTGATTTGGACTTTAATTTGGGCTGATTCTGAGGCTGGACTGGTACAACAGGAGCCTTTGCCTTGGACTTGGAAAGTAACTTATGGTGACGAAAAGTAGTGAAGAAAATAAATTTCATCACTAAATAAGAATAATTCGTGACGAATTATAAAATTTTGTCATATATAATAAAAAAATAAAAATAATAGGTGACGAAATTTATTTTCGTCAACAAATACTTCTTTTTAGGTGAGGAAAAATTAAGTTTTGTCACTGAAAGTTTTCCCGCTAATTTTTTTTGGATGGCGCCAAAATTTTGATACTTTTGGTGAGAAAAAAATTTGTCACCAATTATAAAATTATTAGTGAGGAATATATTTTCGTCACTAATAATTTTATATAATATTTTTTGAGAAACTTGATTTTAAATATTTTAAGACCATTTGGTGAGAAATATATTTTTGTCACTAATAGTTTTTAATATTTTGAGACTTTTTAGTGAGGAAATTATTTTGTCACTAATTTTGGAGGGAAAATTTTGAAATATTGGGCGGTAATTAAAAAAAATAGACTACTAACCTTTTTTCCTTTTTTTTTTTTTTTTTATCAGTTCTCCTCTCTCTCTCTCACTCTCTTTCTTTGAACAAAACACAAGTTAATTAGCTCTTTAAGTAACCTATGGTGATGAAAAGTAGTGAAGAAAATAAATTTCATCACTAAATAAGAATAATTCGTGACGAATTATAAAATTTTGTCACATATAATAAAAAAGTAAAAATTTTAGGTGTCAAAATTTATTTTCGTCAATAAATACTTCTTTTTAGGTGAGGAAAAATTAAATTTCGTCACTAAAGGTTTTCCTCTAATTTTTTTGGGTGGCGCCAAAATTTTGAGATTTTTGGTGAGAAAAAAATTTGTCACCAATTATAAAATTATGAGTAAATTACAAATGCACCCCCTGAAGTTTACTTAAAATACGGATGGTCTCCTGTGGTTTGAAAAATTACAAATACTCCCTTGTCAAATTTTTCTATTTATTAGAATTAATTGAAAAAATAATATTCTTAACCACTGCCCTATATAAAGTAAAATTACCTGAATTATTAATTAAAATAAAATTTTAACATCATTAAAAACTATTAATTAATTTGATATTTTATTAATAAAAGGGGTTATTCATTATGAAATTAAAAATCTTAAGGGGCGGGATGTAATTTTTAGAACCACAGGGGCCAATTTATATTTCAAACAAACCTCAAGGGTTATGTTTTTAATTTATCCTAAAATTATTAATGAAAAATATATTTTCGTCACAAATAATTTTAAATGTTTAAAAAAAATTAATTTTAAATATTTTGAAACTATTTAATGAGAAATATATTTTCGTTGTCAATAATTTTAATATTTTAAAATTTTTGGTGAAAAAATTAATTTTGAAGGTAAACTTAGAGATATTGACAGAATGAAAAAAAGAACCCACTAATTACCCCCTCTCCCCCTTTTTTTTTGTTTTTGGTTGCTTCAGTTTTCCTTTCATTTCTCTCTTGCAAAACACTGCCTTCAGCCCCCCCTTCTCCTCCTTTAGCTTGTTCTCCTCCTTCAGTGCCGCCACCGACGTCACCTCATTCTCCTCTGAGCAATCGTCAGCGCCGCCAGCGTCGCTTATTCGATTATTTATCTATTTTTTCTCTTTTCAGGTATGGGTCCTCTCTTTCACACTCAATTTCTCTGTTTTTCTGTCTTTGTTTTCCCTAATTGGCCGATATTTAATTACCTCCTCCATAGATGCCAGCATTTGAATTCAATACTGCAAGTACTACTGCGATTTGCAATCTTGAATCTCAAATGGGTTGGGTGTGGAAGAAGGACGAAGCCGAGGAGGATAATTCAAACCCTAGATCTGATGATCGATGCTCCACCACAAAGATTGTCAAATCGCACTGCACAACCGAAGAAGTCGAGCCCAGCAAATTCATCAAAAAGTGTGAGAAAACTGAGCAGATTCTCAGGGACTGTGTTGGAAGGTATCTATCTCTTTCTGGAAACCCAGTTTTTGTTTTTACAACTGTTTGATTGCTGAGAAAGTATGAGAAAATGATTGCAAGTCTTTTGAATTTTGATGCTAGGGATTTCGTTAATTTCAAATTCAAGTATGCAGAAATCTTTAATTCAATCTTGGATGTTATGGAAAAAAAAAAAAAAAAGGTGTTTCTCCACCTAATTGCCTTTGTTTAGTTTTGTAGCTACATGTGTTATATACACACACTTATAATAACAAAACCAAATAAATGGAACCGTGTAAGAAATAAATGTGAATTTGTGTGTGAGAGTATATATTGGAAGCATTTGTGATTTGCTTTCAAAATATTCTATGGACAAGGAAACTATAGATGCTTAAAGTGGCTCGATATTTGCATAAAGAAAATGTTGTTAGATTAAAGTTATTTGTGATTTGCTTTCAAAATATTCTATCTAGGTTTTGAAAGCCATATTAAATGATGATATCCGGTCTTGCCAACAATCTTTACAATATCTGCAAACTAGTAAAAATACAAACAAATTTAGGACAAAATTGGTTAAGATAATTGGTTTTTGTGAAATGAAACATTTTATAGACTTAAGCAAGCTTAGGAACAGATAAGATTCTCCCAGTGAATTGATTAGAATTTTTTGTGCGAAAAAATACATTAAGCCCCTCACCACACCACCTGACAAAATTGAAATTGACTAGGAATCGCCTCTGCGATTTGTTAATGTCACCATCGGCTAAGCCTTTGCAAAGGAGTTTCCAAAGCTATTATATGTATGCATTGCATCTAAGCGTGTGGATTCAACAAGATTAGATGTTTCTTTGGTTGTTTACTGTGATTATTTAGATCTATAACTGTTGAGAAAATTGTAGGATTATAAATTTAGCTAATAAATTAACTTTTTAACTAACTCTTAAAAAAAACTCTTATATTTCAAATAACTGCTGAGAAATCAAAATATAAATAAATGAGCAATTACAAAGTGATGAGGAAACAATGTGGAAATGTGCTGTATAGTCATGTGCACATACACTAAAAATAAAAAATAAAAAAATTTACTGATAAAATTTTAAAAAGACAAGCCACCACAATTCGCCTTTTTCAACCATTTTGAATGAGAGATATCATGAAGACTAGTAACTCCTCTTAATAATAAATGAATAAATAATAAACTAATCTTTTAGTTATTTTACAATAAAGTTAACAACAGTTTTCTCCTCTGGTGGTTGCAATAGTAACCATTTGAACACTGATGGTTTTGACCTTGCAAAAATCTTTCTGGTTGTTAGTTTTTTTATTTGTTTATTTATTTGTCAAGGATGATTTATACAGCTCTTTCTCTAAAAAACAAATGATATTACATATTTATATGTTTATTCTTTGTAATTTGCAAAAAGCTAGCTGAGAGAGTTCAGTTAATCAATCTGGATTCATTCAATTAATTGCCAAATTCTAATGATACAATATTCCTATAAAAAATAAAACAAAATCTTCAACCTTTTAATGATTTGTAGTCAAATTAATAGAGATATAATAGAAAACTACCACATTTGGATTCTTTTCTGATTCACTTAGCTTTTGAAAGTAGTTAATCCATATATAAATATACTATACCCAAAAGCCACCATTTACTTTATGGTTGAGGTTGCCCATACATATCACTCTTATATATGTTTGACTAACATTGGTCTCACTTGGGATTGGAAGAACCATATCAACCATAGATAGCACCACCAGTACTCATCACATTCTTTTCCAGTGTAACCTACTACTCATTCTCTGTTTTTCTATCTTTGTTTTTCCTAATTTTCGAAACTAATTTCGTTGTTTTTCCTAATTTTGAAAACTACTGAGACACGCAGTGTCTCGTATATTATTTCTTTGGATTGGTTATGAAGAAATGCATGCTTGAATATAGACTTGTTAAGTTAATGACTCGTTCATGTTATTTGCTTTATATGCAATTAACAGGAAACATTAAATGTAGCAAATTTACTAAAAAACAAAGATCAAGGGCACATATAAATTCTAGATAAATGTATTTTATGTACGTCCATAAGGGGTTGCCAATATGTTTATTGGGTTATCTAAAGGTGTGGCTAAGTATGGGTTTCTCGCGCTTTCCAGTGCTATTATGGCATTTACAGTGAGCTCTTATCTAAATTCTTCAATTCCTTTACTGTTGTTTAATTGAGACTTTTGCTTAAATCTATGTTGTGAGGGTGAAACCAAATCAATTAATTCCATAGGTGATTAATGCATATATGTATTTAAGCAGAATTTAGGGGATAGTAGGATGTTTGATAGATTCATAAATGGAGTATACAGTGAGTTTTCAATTGGTTTGTCAAACATGTGGATTGGCCATCTCATTTGCAAGCAAGTACACCCAATGATTGTGATTTTTATCTCATACATACAAGCCTTTCACATTTTATTGGAACTAGACCAATGTAGTTTGTTGGAGGGTCCTTCATGGAACTTGGAAGTTCTAACAGGAATAGTGATTTAATTTAGTGATGATAAGGACATTGACAAATATCTTTTTTAGATTAGTAGACAAGTATTATTACTCAAATTTGTTTTCATCTGAGTAAATTACAGTTATTCAGGAGTGTATTGCTTATCTTCTTGTTGGTCTTGCTGGCAAGACAGTAGCAATTTTATGATCATAAGTTCAACATTTGAATTACATTTGCTAAAACAGTGGCTTTGTTCTTAACTAGTGCATTCAAAATCCATTAGCTGGTATTATGTGAATTGTGATTGTGTAGATCCATCTGCTGATCTTTCTTTCAACTTCCTTATTCTGATTGTTTTCTTGTTTAAGTGGATATTTGATTATTGGCATGCTATTATCTAAATTTTCACAATGCTTTGCTTAATTAAAGAGTGTTGATTGTATTTGCTTGTCCTAAGTACATGATGAGGCTCAGCCAATGGTTTTTGGTGCAGCTAATAAGGAAACAAGTTTCTTTAATTGCAATTTCTTCCTGCTTAAGACAGTTATCATATAATCACCATAATTAATTATAACAGGAGAATAGAATATGTGCAAACTCCACAACCTGCTGCTAGTGACTTTGTTGTTTCTTAGAAACAGTGAGACTAACAAGCCTTGATGAGATGTTTCACATTTGTATTTACTCTTTAAATTACCAGATATGATCAAACCTCATGAATCATGGTGGGACTATAATGCTCAATTGATAAGGTTCTTCTTGCTTGTTCAAATGCAAATCAGAGCAACTTTCTTGTTGACTCTTTTATCTACATTTGATTCTTTTTAAATTTAATGAGTAATTTTATGCAATCTTTGTCCGATAGGAACCCATAAAATAGAGTGGCTTGCAAAGATATACTTTCCAAAGCATCATTCTTTGGAGCAGAATTCCCAATCACTCTCATCTTCATCAATACGTCATCATCAAATTCATCATTTTAGCTCCCTCAAAATTATTCTCTGAAGTATCGACCCAACACCATATATGGCTCCATCATCAGTAATAGTATTGTTGAATTAGATTCTTCATTCATATATAATATACTAATAATATATTAATTTCAGAAAAAAAAAAAAAAAAAAAAAAAAAAAAAAAAAAAAAAACTAAAACATCACTATTACTGAGCATTGAATTAGAAGGCATGCTCTTACATATTGAGGAAGCCAAGAGTATATCTCCTTCAGTAAAGCTAGTGCTTCCATCCTTTTGAGTGGCCATCCTCTATGTATGGCTCGAGGAATCCTATGAACTGCAAGAATAGAATAAATAGATTACAATAGATTTAAAATAATTATGCAAATCTTGATCCTTACTGCTTAGACATACTTCTAAACAGCCCAGTTCTATACAGCCCAGTTTTACTGCTCACCCAGGTTCTGCTGCTCTGAAGCCTAGTTTTTCCGTCCAGCAGCCCAGTTCTGTTGTCCTGCTGCCCAGGTATGCTGCCCTGCAGCCTCCAACTCTACAGCTCAATTCTGCAGGTCCACAGTCCAGTGCTGCCATTCCACAGCGTAGTTCCCTTTTGCCACAGCCTAGTCCATTTTTTCAAGCTACTTCTATCCCTCTGCAACCTACTAACATAATTTGACACCTAAACTAACTAATAGTCACTTAGGCTATCTAGCATAATTTGCTACTTCATCATCTTCATTTACCATTCCATTTGTTTATCAGCTCTGTTTTGGCTTGTATTATGAAAGCATCAAAAATTTTCTTTGATTTTAAACAGGAAACTCCCTTTTGAGTTAAAAATCTTTCTTTGATTCATGGCTCATGATGTGCTACCAATGCTAATCTCAATTGCCCATGATTGTTGCCATTTGATTTACTGAACCAACCGAGAGGTTCGATGTAGGAGTCGGCGGTGGTGGTTTTGTCCTTCAATGTAGACTTGAGAAATACAACTTGAAGAAAGGAATAAAAGCCATGAATCTAGTTAAAACAAAGAGTTTAAGTTGAGATGAAATCAACCATTATTACTTGTAAAATATAGATTTTCTGTTGGATTTTATTTATTTATTTATTTATTGTTTGTGTGTGTGAATGGGGACTAGTGATTTCAGTAATTTGTGTTAGTCACGTGTTTTGGTTTTTGCAACTAACTTCTGCAGCTTGTTGGGTCGTGCGCTGCTATCTGTTACATGGCGATTTGGCTTGGATACACAGACATGCACTTAATATTTGGTGTTTCTATGACTTTGGAGCATGTGTGGCTCAGCAGGGAGAGCTGAATAATCAGTTGAAGCAGTAGCTCTGGAAGTTCTAGGTATGCTATTCCAGTCTGTATCTCTACCAATGATAGGAATTGCCACTTCTTTTGTAACTGACTTTAGATACTATAGTTTTATCTGTTTCTCATTCTTCAGATGTTCTAGAAAAATTGTATTCGAGCTTTGAAACTTGATGTTGTTGATGAATATTTTTTTAGATTGTGAATGCTTTATTCATTTGCTTGCCTAGTGCTCATGTTATAGGGCTATAAACAAGCGAAGTATGCCAAGTAGTTGGTTGTTCAAATTTAGCTTGAAAATGAACAAGTTTCAAAATGAGTTCAAGTTTGACTTGTTTACCGTTGAAAATGTAGCGTGATTTGTTCACATACTGAGCTAATCCCAAAGCTTGTCTCGTTTTATAGTATTAGTTTCAAAATGAGTTCAAGTTCTTCCTTAGCTGCATCATCTCTCTCTTTATCAAACTGAGCAGCTGTTTCTTATCTAGCAATCCTCCTAATTTTCGTACGATGATCAATTCCTTCTTCACTTGACAAGTGCCTCTGTAGACTACCGTCAGTAGAAGGTATTCCTAACCAGGTATAATTCTTCTTTTGCACAACCAACAAAACTTGGATTAGACAAAACTGCATCAATCACAATCTTCCCCCTCCTCAGACTTGCAAATGGAAGAACTTGTAGTTTTACAGTAGGGACCTCCCTGCAAGAGAACTCTTCATTATGAGGCCCAATTGAACAAGACTCCAAGGTAATGCTCAAAGGTGAAATTCGCCGAACCTTACCAAAATCAAGCTCGCGCTGAATATACTCGCCCAGAACCGAACAAACAGAAGGTAAAAGCTTCGCTTCAACAAAAGTCTTGGCTTTTGCCTTCCCATACCAAACCAATAAGCACACCCAAGATATCACGGCAAAAAAAATAGAGCACCTGATTAAAAGTAACCCTTCTTCCCACAACCGAACCAAAGACCTAACTAGAGCTTTGTCCGCAGAAAAGGGCTTTGTTACATGTTTCACAATCAACACACCTCTCAACCCTAGGTTCTTCCATTGCAGCTCCACATTTCTTCCACAAAAATGAGAAAACCTAATCCCCTGAAAAACCCAATGATTTTGCTTTGCACATTTACACTTGCTGAAAACCCTTTTGGGTAGTTTTACTTTGTCTAGATAAACTAAATTGCCATTGTTTCTTCTATTTACAGAGTGTTGAAGAGGAAACCGCAGAAATGGGCTATGTAATTTGGTGCTCATTATCTCTATTCATACACTAACCCAATTCAGAACTCATTTTCCGGGGACCAAGAACCAGCTCAGTCCCCTGAATTTTCAGAATATTAACCAGTGCCAAAAGAATCAACACCTACACAATAATCAAAATGAAACATCTCCAATTACCTATAATTTCAAAAAATAAAAATAAAAAATCAAACACAACCACCAGATATTAGACATAACACTCTGTTTGGATGGGATGATTTGGTCAGAAATCATAAGAATTGTGAGGACAAAAAAAAAAAAAAAAAACTCTTTTTTGGTTATTTCATTTCTCACCAAAAGTAATTGCCCCCCAAAATTCAAACAAAAAAAATGTCACCCATAACCCTTTCCCACATGTTTTGCTTGCTTACCCATCCAAACATATGGTGAAAAACACAATCACTTGCAATCATTTCTTTTCTTTTTATCACCCACAATCCAAACAGATTACAAGTTGTTTCCCCAACTCAAAATGGAAATTCATACACATTTTTTTAGGACTTGACAGAACATTAAAGAATAAAGTTTACCCACCAAAAACTGTGAAATCAACATACAGATATGAAACCCATATGAAAGTAAAGATTTTGCACTCATTTTTATAATAGAAATAGAAATACATACATATGCAATATGCATAGATAGATACAATGACATTTAAAGTAGAAAACCAGAGTCTAACAACATTTCTCGAGTACCTGTAAGGATAGGATTCAACATAAATCTCGATTTTAACAATTCTCTGAGATTGCTTCTACGAAGTTGCGTCTGTCCTTTGATTTCCCTCGCTTCCTGAATCTAGAGAGAGAGAGAGCGAGAGAAAGGTCTGGACTTGCTTGTTGATGAGTATTATATTTATTATTGTCCTTTATGCTAATTATATAAATGGTGTATCATAACTTGTCTTTGTAGTCATTTTACCTAAGGTTAAAATTGTAATAAAAAATAAACTAATTAATGATTTGTCTTGAGAGGAAAAGTGGTGTGTAAATAGAGCCTCCCTTCTTGTGTTGAATTCCACTTATCAAATTTCCTCATTGAAGAAGTCATCGGCCCATTGTCGTGAATCAAATGTACCTCAATGTTACATATTTTTGGAGCTATTATATATATTCTGCCACTAGTGATAGTGATATATGATATTCTTGCAATGTTTTGGTATCTTATGTTATCCGTGTTGCTTTATCATCAAAGATCACCTTAACTCTTTGAAGTTTTGAATTGTTATATGCATTTCTACTAAATTGGTTTATAAAATAAAATTATATGTATATGAGTTTAGATGTAATTGATAATATTATTAACGTTTTCCTTATTTATTTTCTTTGCAGATTGGTTTTGATGACGTTTGGAAGCATACTTGCAAATGAAGATCAACTGTTGAATTTTTTTTTCTTGAACTGATACTTAGTTCTAGTTGCAAATAAGATCGAGTGTTATTTTTATTTTTGGACTCAACGTTAGTTCATTTTGGAATTTCTATGATGGTTTTTGTTTATTATACTTAATGGATTATTAAATTCATTTGTTTGATGGATATATTTTCATTTATAATATAAATTGTTTAGTGAATTTTTTTTTGTGGAATGGTGTACAATAGCTAGTGGATTTATTAATACATTGAAAAGACTATTGAGATATGAGCAGGGATATTTGTGAAATAATAATTTAAATTGGAATATAAAATATAGAACAAGTTCAGTGACGAATTTTTTTTGTCATTTATACTTGTTATTATGACAAAGTGATTATTTGTCACTAATAAATATTTTTTGTGACAAAATTTATTATAGCTTATATATGAAATATTTGGTTCATTTTGTTGTTTGGTGACTAAAAATTTCGTCACTCATGAATGACTTTTGGAGACAAAACATTTCGTCACCTTTACATCTTACTGTGACGAAATTATTTCCTCATCAATGATCAACATGTGTGACAAATTTATTCGTCAACTAAAGTTATAAATATGGTACTGAATAACTATTTGGTGACGAAAATTAGAATTTTTGGCGACAAAATGTTGTTTTATTGGTGACAAAAAATTTCGTCACTGAAGTAATCTCATTGGTGACGAAATTATTTTTCGTCACGGTGGTTTTTAGTGACAAACATTCAATGACGAAACCGGTGACGAAAATATTTCCTCACAAATATTTATAGTGACGAAATTAGTTCTTTGGAGACAAAAAAATTTCGTCATTCAAGGCCCAACTTGTTGTAGTGGGGCTTGGAGCCACTAGATGAGGGGCTTCCAAGATTGATTGGAGGAAGACTGGGCTGACTTCCTTTGCTGATTGCAGCAGTTGGGTTCTGCTGGGCTTTGATCATGGATGGAGTTGGAGCACATTGATCACGAGGAAATTCCTCATAAACAATTTCAATAATTCGGGGCACATTGAATTTAGGCCACCATTTGACTGTGTGTTGTCGGATAATGATATTATCAATAATTCCATAATGCCATTTAAATATCCATGGGACTTTGTATTTGGATATGAAAAGGAGCAAAAATGGGAATTGGTTTTGATGAGTAGTGAATGGATAAACAGTGGAGAAGGAATTGATGACTTCAATAAGATTATCAGAAGAGAATGTCAGAAATGGGGCCATAATGAGTCCACCATCTCAGAAACCAAGTGGGTAATTCAGATTTAAATTTTTGATCAAAGGAGATGAACCAGGAGTGACTGAATGACTCATTTTGGTACAGGAAGAGTTTAAACCAAGCATCAACATAATCATGGTAATTATATTGAATAGAATGACCAGGAAGATCTCGAAGCTTGTTAGGATTACCCCATTCAGCCAGAGAAACAATATTGTGAATATAAAGTGAATGGTAGAGTACCTTGTAAGCATAGGTTTTACCCTTAATGGGTTTGATCAGAACTGAATGGTGTGATTGAGCAAAATGTCTTTGTAATAAGCAAGTGTTTTTCTGGATGGGAAAGGAGGAAATGGCATCCAGAGGGGAAATGGAATTTAGCAAGATCATTAATTAATTGACCTTTTGGATGACCAGGTTCTTTATAGAATAAATTGGTAACATGTGATTTAACATAATCAGATCGAGGAGACCTGACTGGGTTAGCAGGGAATGGAGTAACTGAAATTGATTGACTCGATGAAGCAAAGGGATCAGAGGCTAAAGCCGATGAGTAATTAGGACGGTAAATGTTACCAAGAGTGTGGTAACGATTCACCATATCAAGTGAATAGGATGGGTTAACTGACTCCAAAGGAGGTGGAACAATTAATTGATTAGGTTTACTGGAGGATGGGACCAAAGCCTTGGAAGGGGGCTTAGGTCGAGACATCTGTGAAACAAGCAAAGATAATTAGCAACCAGAAAGAAGATCTAAATAATTCTGGTAATAAAACAAATGATTGTAATAATCATGACGTAAAACAAGTCGAGCCTGTAACTGTTGGTGATTGATATATTGGGCTCTTTTAGTAGTGGGTCTGGTTGATTTAAGGTGGCAAATACGACGGTTAACCTGTTTGAGCAAGGTTTGGTAATGGGTAATTTGGGTTTTAACATAGGAAATATGTGGAGTAGCACTCATCCCTTACCCCCCTGTAAAAATTCCCGGGTAAGAAAATCAGGTAGGGAATTTTGACAACCAGGTATATAGGTAATATCAAAATCAAAAATACTTAAAATAGATTGCCAACGGGCAAAAATCTGTTTACTAGCAAGATTTTGAACATCTTTTTCCAAAACATATTTAGCAGATTTGCAATCAACACGAAGTAAAAACTTTTGATTTAAAATATCATCTTGAAATTTTTGAATACGTAAAACAGTGGATAAAATTTCTTTTTTAATAGTACTATAATTTAATTGTGCTTTATTCCAGACACCAGAATGATAACGAACAATTTGTTCAGGTGACTGAGGAGTAACTTTCTGAAGTAGAATACCACCATAACCAATATCAGAAGCATCAGTCTGAATAATTTTGAAGGAGTTCTCAGTAGGAATACCAAGACAAAGAAGAGACTTAACATATTATTTAACTTGTTGAACAACAGCAGTATGAGTAGAAGACCAAGGGGGAGGATTATCCTTTAACCTATCAAACAAAGGCTGACAGATCTTCCTAAGGTCTTTATAGAATTCAGCAATGTAATTGAGAGAACCTAAAAACCTTTGTAACTGGGTTTTATCAAGAATTTCATCAGGAAATTTAGACGCAAACTCAATAGAGCGACTAATTGGCAAAATAGTATTATGGTGAATGTCATATCCTAAAAACCGAACTTTAGTTTGAAACAATTTAATTTTAGGAGCAGAAATGACTAAGCCATGACTTTTAATTGTATAAAAGAATGCAGTTAAATGTTTCCAATGTTCACTAATTGATTTGGAAAAAATTAATATATCATCAATGTAAACAATTGAAAAATGACTAAATGGGTTAAATATGTCATTCATTATATTTTGAAATTCACTAGGAGCATTTTTTAAACCAAATGGCATGACATTCCATTCATATTGACCAAAAGGGGTATTAAAAGCAGTTTTATATCTATCTTTAGGATGAATTTGAATTTGCCAGAAACCACTTTTTAAATCAAATTTACTGAAAACAAGAGCTTGACTAAGGCGTTTAATTAAATCCTTTTTATTGGGAATAGGATATCTAATCCATTCTAAAACAGCATTTAATGGTTTGTAATTAATAACTAAGCGAGGAACACCTCGTTCTAATTCAGCATTTTTATTAACATAAAAAGCAGGACAAGACCATGGTGATTTACTAGGACTAATAATTCTATTTTTTAACAATTCATTAATTTCTTTTTTACACATTTCTAATAATTCATGATTCATTTGAATAGGTCTAGATTTAGTAGGTATTTGTCGTTCATGAAAACCTTTAATATATGGCAAAGTAACTACATGCTTTTTCCTATGCCAAAATGCAGTAGGTAAAGAAGAACAGACAGTTGATTCAAGTTTTAATTTAAAATTATTAATTTGAGAGATAAGAACTGGATCAGTTAACTGTTGATCAATTCTTTTGTAATTAATTTCTTCTTTAAGAAAATTAATATGTCGAGTTAATCTATTAATAGTATGAGAAATAGAACAATCTTGTAATTGATTTAATTCTAACATTTCTGGTGGAAATAAGAATTTAAATGTGACAGGTTGACCTAAAACATGAGTAGTTATTCCTTCACTAGAAGTGGTAAAAGGATATAACAAAGAAATGAATGGTGTGCCTAAAATGATTCGATCAGTCATATTTTTAACTAAGACAAATGTGATTTTAAAACAAACATTATTTTGACAAACATGCACTTTGGGTAACTTGTATTTAATATGCATCTTACTACCATTAGCAGAGGTTAATTTCTCTTGACATTTTTCATAATATTTAGTAGGAAGTAATCCTTCTTGAATGCAATTTAAATCAGCACCAGTATCAATTAATGCAACTAATTCTAATTCAAAAATGTCTCAAATATCTCGTGAATGGTATGATTTTATGGTTCAATATGGTTTTGAATTACCTTTGTTAGAATATGTTGAAAAATATTACAAACAACTTAATACAATCACCAAACATAAATGGAAAACTTCTGCAAACACTACTGTTAGTTCTAGTCATCCTCCTTTAGAACAAATTATCCTTAAATAATAAATAGTAAAATTTATTATTTTATTTTATTTTTTAAATAATGGAACTTGATAAATTAAAAAAAAATGTACATTATAAGACAAGCAAATTAGGTCATTATATGAAATATTTCACAGTATTCGATGTACGCTGTGGTATGTTCTATTTATCTACGGCATACTGAGCAAGTCATTATATTATATATTTTACGGCGCACAATCAGCGTTGTTATTTGTTCCACCAAATAACGGCATGTAAAAGTGATCGTAGAAAATGTAACAACGACGCACAAAATTGGCTGTTAAATAGTTTTTAACAGCATATTATAGCATGTCGTAGAAAAAGTAACAACGACGCATAAAATGCACTGTTAAATAGTTTTTAACGACGTACTATAGCATGTCCTTGAAAGTGAATGATTTTCCATGACTGGTCATAATATGACGTGCTGATGCACGTCGTAGAAGGGTTTTTATGGCGTGCATTGCGTGTCGTAAAAACCCTTTTTTGTTGTAGTGTAATGTCATCATTAAAAAAAAAAAATGATTATTATAACTAAAGAAAACAATAATGTAACTAAGGGACATATAATATAGAGGGATTACGATCTCGGTGCTAACCTAATAAGAATCTATTAATTAAGTTGGGATACTTTTTGTACCCCTCCCTTCTGTATTATATGATGATATCACTAGTGAAGCTCTTGACTATCATCAAGTTACTCAAACTTTTTCCTGACAAAAAATAAATAAATAAATAAATAAAATAAAAAATTAGAGGGATCACAATCTCTTTTGGAGAGGTTATTACTTATCAAATTAAAAAAAAAAAAAAAACAAAACAAAACAAAAGAAGTGCAATATAGAGATGGAAACCACCATACTTCCTCGCCAACATTATCAAATTAAAAACAAAAAAACAAAAGTAGTACAATATAGAATGGAAACCACTCTACTTATTATTCCACAAAAGTAGCACAATATAGGATGGAAACCACTCTATCATCAAATTATTCCACTGAGTGATAAATAAAGTCGAAAACATGTCCATAGTACCGACACTAGAAAGCCAAATAGGAGAAACCTCGGTGCCACAGATCATCAAATACCGGCAAAAGCCTCGAGCGCATCCAACCTAGTACTATTAAGGTATTTGGCAAGATAATCAGAATAAACGAATGTTCGGTAGCGCAGAGGATGTTCTTCGTCTACAAGCTGTGGAGGTACCTCAATACTCACTCCATCCTTTGGAGCAGAAAATAACCCGCATGAAAGCCTCTCTTTGTCACCGCTCATCACCACCTTGTGTTTCACTGCTTCAATTCTTCCATTGGTCCAAGCCTATATATAGTTGCATCATTAAATTTAAAAAAAAATAAAAATTATTCCTTGTGAAAACTCAAAAATATTTGCACATGTAATAATTAAAGAGAGAGAGAGAGAGAGAAGAGAGAGAGAGAGAGAGAAAAGAAACATTGAATGCATTTACAACTTTGATTTACTTGTATTGATGCCATAACTAATGTGGCTTGAGGGAGGTTTTAAATTACGGCGGTTTTACATGTATTAATTAACGTATATATTAGTATATTAATTAGTGTTATATCATTATTATTGACTCCACTTATTATACAAATTATTAATACTTAAAATTTTTAAAATTATATCACATCATCTATTAGTATATTAGTTTGTATATTAATTGATATATATAACATTATTCTTTAAATTATTGAAACCGGTATTTATGGGTCTAAAGAGTAAAAACATTTAATGGTGTACGATTGACCATATGATACTAACAAAGGGTCCGTTTATTTTGAGAGATGAAGAAAGGAATATGATCGAGATAGAGGTGAGACCTATTAATATTGTGTTTGCTTTGAAAGATGCAGAGGGGATTTATAAACTCTTCAGATTAGAATAGGCCTTGAATGGATTGAAATGAAGGTCAAAGACTTGGTATTAGAAAATTAGCCCTCCGGCCTAGTTTTTATTATTTTTTATTTTTACATGTTTGACATTTTTTTTTTAATATTAATGTTTAATGTTTTTATCTTTTTTGTTAAATAAAAATCACAGTTTTATTTATTTTATTATTTTATATAAAAATAATTTAATAATCTCCACACTAACAACTATTATCAAAATAAACATGATTTTACTTAATCTAATCATATCTATTCAACTTCTCAAAACAAATAGACCCTAATTTATATCACTCAAAAGGAAAGAAGATTCTATTCAGTTTTTCACGAAAATCGAAAAGATACGAGTAGAGCACACACCTGGAGAGCATTGCCAGCAAAGACTACCAAGGCTCCCTTAGGAATGTTAATTTTAATCCATTTTTCTTCTTTGCTGAGAACCTCAAGACCTTGCACTGAATTTTGACATAAAATGGTTATGATGGATTTATCAACGTGAACATCAAAAGCAAGAGGATCTTCATTCTCTTTAGGGACTCTGTACTTCATCGAACGTAAATAGCCAGTAATGTTCTCAGCTAGTTCTTTCTCCTTGTAGTACTCTTCTATCCCAAAGCTCTCGAAAATCATTCTCAATAATATGAGGTTTAGTTCATCCATCTTTGCAGTCATGGAGTTGAGAACCTCGCTATCAAAAAATAGAAGTATCCAAATATTATAGTAGGTTTACTTTTACCCCTGTTAATATATCTAAGAATAAGTATGAGTTACCAGAATTGAGGATAAGTATGAGTTACCAGAATTGAGGATTGCCTTGAGGCCACATAAGCTTCTCGAAAGCTCGAACCTCTTCTTCACCACCATAGACTCCAATGCTCTCATAGAGAGGCATATATGGGTTGCTGAAAGCGTAACCACCATCTCTAGGAGAAGGTTTTTTATACTGCAACTTGGTCTCCATTGGGAGATCGAATATCTCGGCGGCGGTCTTGAACAGCATTTGTTGAAGCTCTAATGGGATGTTCTCATAATCAAGCGCAAAGACGCCATATACTTCGCAGGCCTCTCTCACCTTTCCAGTCATCGCTTTCCATTCTTGGCTCTGTCTATCCAAACTCAATACCTCATTTGTAAGAGAAATTGAGGGGATCATTTCAGCAGCCTCACCCATATCTCTCTCTTTCTCTTTTTCTCTCTTCTGTATTTTGTTTTTCTATCGTCTGAGAGACAATGTGGGTTGAAGTACCTATTTATAGAGAGGACAAATCTTATGTATCTCATTATAAACCTGTGTGATTCAGATATCAATTATAAAATATATTATTTTATTATAAATTGACCGAATAAAATATTTAAAATTTTATAATTAATATTGCAAAAATTTATAATTTGATTATAATATTTCTTGTTACATCAATTTTTTTAATAAAGTTATACATTTTATGAGAAGATACACATCATAACATTTTTTTTTTTTTTTTCCAATAGACATGCACTACAACAAATAAGAGTTTTAAAACACCCACGTTGTAGTGTTTATTTCTATCTCTCCAAATCATTTGCATTAATTCTAAAAGTTTTAATCTTACCAAAAAATTAATATAATTATATAAATTTATATATTTTTTCCAAATGTAATTATCTATAAGAAATGTGAACCACTAAAATAATATTACTTCCATAATGTATGGATGGAGCCAGAGAAAGAGTAGAAAATGTAGAAACAGATGGGTGCTCGTGTACCGCGTGGCTTGTGCAACGTGGCCCTTGTCTACACGCGGGGGCCGGTGGTAAAATGTTTTATTTTATTTTTTTCCAACTTGATGAGCCATAGGGTTCATCATAGCACCAAGGATCTTCTAGAGTATTTTTTTTTCTAAAATTTTCTAAAGTGGTGTATTGTGTGGTTGAGATTTAATGCTGAAAAATTGATGTGACTTATCATTAAATCTCAACCACGCAATGCACCACTCTAGGAAACTTTAGGAAAAAAAAAACTCTAGAGGATCATTGTTCTCATCATAGGGTTAATTTAATAACTATAATTGTTATTTAATTGTTTCCTTAATAATTAATCTATTTTTAAAAATATATTTGTCATTTATTTTTTTTAAAAAAATAAACACAATAAAATAAAAATATTATAATTATTAGATTGATTTATTTTTTTTATAAATGAAATATACAAAAAAAGTTTTATAAAATAAACAGTTTGAATTATTAAAATGGAACCCGTAATAGGTTTCACTAAAATATATTGTACCTATGTTTATTACATTTGTTTCCTAAAAAATTAATAATTTAGTTTTCAAATAATATTTATCGTTTATTTTTTTACAAATAAATATCATAAACTAACATAATTACAATAATTGAATTAATTTATTCTTTTATAATTAATATATATTATAATATAGAAAATAAACGGTTTAAATCACAGGACAATTGTTGTCCTATAATTAGGCCAAATTTAGGAAATTTACTAAAAGTTAATTTTTGATTTTTATCCTATTTTTAATTATATTACTTTTCTACTTTTTTTTTTTTTTTACACATTTTCTAAAAAAATTAAAAAATATCACCAACTTGTCATTAGGCCCACATGCAAATTAATAAATATCACAATTAAATATTACAATCAACACAGCCTGTTAATACCAGTAACCACCCACCCTCCACCAAGCACTCAGGCAGTGGCGTAGCCAGGAATTTGATGGAGAGGGGCACAAATTAATGATAACATCAGTCTGTTTAATTTGAGTTTTTTGGATTAAATTTTTTGAGAATTGAGTTTTTTGGTTTTCGTATTTTTTGTTTTTAGTGAATATTTTTAAAATTTTAAATATTTTTTTTTACTTTTTTAGATGCATTTTACTTAGATGTATTTAAAAAGTAAAAAATTTGTAAAAAAATATTTTAAAAAATTAATAAATACATAAAAATACAAATAATGTACATAATTTTTATATATTTTTTTTGTATTTTGGTATTTAGTGAATTTTTAAAAGGTTTTTTTCACAAATTTTTAATTTTTAGGTATATTTATGTTAGATATGTCTAAAAATTAAAAAAAAATTCTTAAAATATTAAAAAAATTCAGTAAAAATAAACTAAAAAAAAACCGAAAAACAAGAAAGTAGAATTTTCTGAAAAGCATTTTTGGAAAACTCTAACCAAGCAATTTTTTTTTTTATTTATAATAAACAATAATGAGATATTACTAAACTTAAATATTAAGAGTCCATTTGGATAAATGTGAATTTTAAATTATAGGATTTGAGATTAAATTTTATATAAATATTGGGGAGTAACTATTTATAGGTAAATTGGAAAATTAAAAAAGAAGATAAGTTGAGATAAAAATAATATATTTTAGTAGAGAAATTCTATAAAACACACCATAAAAAAAGTGTCTATCATATGTCGTAATTATGATCTTCGTGGTCTTTAGTTATGACACATTATATTGTTAGATATAATTTAGTTATAACTTCTTGTGGTTGTTATTTTGGCTATTATTATATATCAAGTAATAGTTAGTTATGACTCATTTAAAATTAGTTATGACCTATTGTAATTTTTTATTTTTTTTTATAATTGAAGATGTGTTACTTGATTATAATTTATATAGTGGTCATTTTAGTTATCAATGGAAAAAAACATGTGGAGGACAAACTCTACATGTCAAATGTACGTAATAATCCAATAAATTTCATATATCTTCATTGAGGTTAATTATGTTTGCATGTCAATAATTATAGACATCACCATTATATTGAAATTTTTATAAATAATAATATAACCTATCATAGTCTCTTTACTTTCAATCAAAATAACCATTATTGTTCTCATAATTTAAAAAATGTCATTGACATTTCACTTTAAATAATATTTTTATAAATTTTTTTATTTAAAATATTTTCTTTATGTTAAAAAAAAAATTCCAAAAACCCAGGGGGGACACGTGACCCCCCTGGCCCTTGAGTGCCTCCGCCCCTGTACTCAGGCAAATTAATAAACATCACAATCAGTACATTTTCATCACCACAAGCAATAAAATAAATAAAATAGTAAACCAATCATTTCAAAAACCAAAGTACATGCACTCCAACAGGTTTCAGCATATTCAGGGAAAACAGTGCCGAAAGGGCGACGCAGGATGCTTAACACCTTCCCTACTTGTAACAAAAAACTCCTAAACCCATCTCTAATTCACACAAACCATTAACGAGAGTCATTAAAATAAAATAGACTCCACATTAGTAAATAGAAAATATAAAAGTATTGGCTCATTAAAAATCTATTTTCTGGGTGGCCTAACACACCCAAATTCTATGTTAGGTGGTGACTCTAAGTAAGTCTTTCAAGGGTCTGAATAAAGTAATAAAATTAAACAATATTTTCATCGTCGCTATTAAAAATTCAGATTTTTCCCAAATAACTATCAAAAGTGAAAATTCAAGTGCGACATTAGTGTATTTTTCTCAACGTAACACTCCAATCAATGTAACACACAAAAACTCATTAGCGTATTTGTTAAAACGTAACAATCCAATGTAACATCAGAAAATCACACTAGCAACAACCAACACTTCAGCCACCAATCCCTCTAAAAAGAATATTCCACACCTCACCTATCAATTTCCACCAAAAAGAAAAAATGAATCAGAAAATTGAAAAAATGAATTACAAAAGGGTATTCACTTATACTTAAATGACACCAAATCAAATAAATATAATTTTTTAAAACAAAAAAGACTAATTGATTTATAAAAAAAAACTTTTAAAATTAAATTGATCAACATTTCCCTTTATAAAATTTATAAGTAAATTTTGTTGGAAATGGTTGGAAAAATTCTGGATAAAACAGAATTTTTTCCTAACTTTGGTCTAATTTTTAGGTGGGACCCGTGCGTCGATTTTCGTGAGTCAAAGTGGTAACGCGTTCTATGTCGCGTTGTGATTCACGTGGTATATTTGGTTGCTCAAAAACATTATCGTGTGAATGGGAAATTGAAGCCAAAGTGTGCTCCATGGAAATGGAGTTTTTGGTGGAAATTTCTTAAGGTTTGGAAATTGGCTTGTCCCACATTGGTTTGGTGGGAAGTTTTGAATGGTTTATATAGCTTGGAATTATAACTTGGGGAGGGCCCCAAGGGGCACCCCAAGTTTGTAGAAGGGAGAGGTTATTATAGCGACCCCGGTCTTTTCCCATTTGGTTGTTGTACCCGGACTTATGTTCCGTAGATTCAGTTGTTATTATATTGTTGTTGTTGTCCTTTAATTCCTTATTTTTGAGTTATAGGATATGTTGGGCAGGTTTTGTTACAGGTTGGTTGGGTTCGGAAACTAAGTGTTGCTGTCCAGTTTTTGGGTTGGTCGCTCGAGCGAGGGTTTAGTCGCTCGAGCGAGGTTGTTGTTTGTGTCTGGTGGCTCGAGCCAGGAGTTCTTCGCTCGAGCGAGCGATTGCGTCTAGTATAGACTTGAGAGCAGTGTTTCTTCGCTCGAGCGAGCTTTCCTTCGCTCGAGCGAGCGAGGTGTATGTTTTCGAGTTCTTCGCTCGAGCGAGCATTCCTTCGCTCGAGCGAGCTTCTGTGTTGCAGACCTGAAGCATCGAGTTTTTGGCTTGAGCGAGCTTTTCTTTGCTCGAGCGAGCTCGAGCGACCAAGTCTTCGCTCGAGCGAGCCTGTCCAGTTTAAATAGGCAGCAGCGGGTTTTTGAACAGTTTTTCATCCTCTTTTTTATTCCAAACCCTAGGTCCAACTTCTCCCTCTCTTCTCTCTTAGGTTTGATCTATTTAGGGTGTGTGTCTACCCTAGTTGCTTTATTAAAAAGATAGTGTGAGTCGAGGGCTCCGTTTTAATCTGAGAGTTTGTGAATTTGGAACACTTTGGATTTTGGGTCTTCATCTCTGTCTTCTCCATTTGGGTTAATTTCTTCGAGGTAGGGATTTCCTACTCCAATGTATAAGTTTTGTTCTAAGTTTTGGTATTTTGATATGTTGGGGGTATTTTAGTAATTTTGGGAAAAACCCTAGTTGTCTTAATAAATTGATTTGCTTAATTAATTTAAGGAAAATTGGAGAAATTAGTTAAATTCATGAAATTGAGGAAGTTATGGATTAAATGGGGTAGTTGGTTAATTTAAATCACTCGCCTATTGAATTGTTGATTTATTTATTTCCAGTCTAGAAATAACTGTTTTGGGCTATCGGTGGAGGATAGTCGTGATTGTTGTAGACATTGCATGTGGATTAGGGATAACTGAAACTAATCATATTGGTTAAGTCATTGTTTTGATTATTGAATTAATACAGAAAATACATGTATTGATTGAGCATGCATTTGCATATTGTGTGGGAGGAGATAGGGGATGTACTCCACGGTTTAGGGAAGATAGGGGATGGACCTCTAAACCGGATTTTGTTTGGGAGGAGATAGGGGATGGACTCCATTAGCATCACTTTTATGTGTGCTTATTGATATTGAAGTGTTTTTACATGTTATTGATACAGCACTAAAATGTGTATCAATCTGGAAGTATGAAGTGTTTTTGATATGAGCCTGAGTCTCATTTGTGTTGTCGTTATTGGAATTATTGTGAATATGATATATAGTTCACTGTTGTAAGTTTGGCCAGGTTCTGAGCCATGTTGAATAATTAATGGAAAGTGGAATTGATAATTTGTGTTATCCATCTATTGAATGCTAATGCTTTATTCAATACTTATATATGGTTTAGTATATTTCTGCTGGGCTGTGGCTCACCCTATATGGGAACATCATTTTCAGGTTCAGGTGATAAGCTACCTCAAAGGACTTAGCTTGGGAGGATTTGGCTTTTGGATTTTGAAGACTATCTTTAGTTAGTTGTTTTTATTTGTTAGTACATGTAAACATTCAAGCTTAGGGCTTTACTTGTATTTGAGTTAGAACTCATATTTTTGTGTCTAAGTGTTGGCTTGGGAAGATGTAAGCCCGTAGGGCATTTAATTTGATGTTACATGTAATGCTTTTATTTAGTAATACTCTGATGAATGAATTAATGAATTGTTTTCTTTAAATATTGCATGTCAATGATATATATATAATGGGATTATTTTGAGGGCGTTACAGTTATGGGCAAAATGGGCTAGACCCATTGATCGTCTTGCTGAAATTTCACATTAATCGGATGCGATCTCACCGTTGATCTTCCATTAGATTCTCTTAGAACTTTTAGTTGTTGATCATCATCTTAGACTTAGAATTTGCAAGATCTAACCCCAAAAATGGATTCTACACGTCGAAAAACCTAAGGGTGGTCATCCCCAAAGTCATAGGACCACTCGATTAACCTAAATGTACTAGGATGCACCGTAGCACCATGGGCCGAGAAACGCTGGATAAAATTCAATTCATCTTCTCCCTTAGCCGTGGCATGCACAAACAGAAGACCGAGAAATTTAGTTTCAATGTCACAAGTTCAAATGTTTGTATCTTCTTCATCGTAACTCCGTTTTATCTTATTTTTCTTTCATTGGATTCACCTCACGGCCTAGTTTTTGGTTCACTACTCACACGCCTCATTCCGTCTCTTTTTGCATGCCGTCGGATCTCCAAAACTTGACGAAAAATAAGATTACTTTCCTACCATCTCGGACATTTTTTTCGAACCATCTTTCGGACTCCATAACTTTCTTAATTCTTAACGGTTTTACTTCATTCTTTCGCCAATCTCTTCAACTTACTTTGTACTTCATCTTACATGGCCTATTTTTCTCACTTCTCCCCGGAATAGATGGTTTTGGCATGCCGAAAGTAAGCCGAAAACCAACTTTTGAACTACAAAATAAACTTCTCTAACTTTGTTTCTTTCTCCTCCATCTTCCTTCTTCTTCTCTTTCTTTAGCTACAATACGTTGTGAATGGAGGCTCTAGATGATAATGGAATTAGGTGATGGTGGTGGTGGTGGTGGTGGTCCGACGGTGCGCCAATGGTGGTGAAGTTCACGGGTTGGTTGTTCGGATGGTGATAGTAGGGGTTGAGGCCATGGCTATGGAGGTCGGGGGAGGAGGAAAAACATAGATAAGGAAGGAGAAAGAGAGTTTTGAGAATGAGAGGTGGAGGGAGAAGGAGAACCGACGGAGAGGGAGAGAAAGATGAAGCTGGAAGTGAAGGAAAATATGAAGAATGTGAAGAAAAGTTTGGTTCAATTTATGGGGAAAAAATGAGGAAGAGTAAAAGAAGATAAAAGAAAATGAAAAGAAATTTTTTTTTTTTTTTTAAAGAAAGAAAAAGAAGTTGAACACTTGGTGGTATGAAGTTGAAAACGTGGTGGACATGCCATTTTGTAACGCCCCACTCCCGGGTCGTTAAATACACTAAAATAGCCTTAAAAAATACAAATTTTGCTCCCAAAAATAATAATTACAAAATCGTCTCCAAATGGTACAATATCCTCCAAATATTCTAATTGCCTCCAAAATAAACAATATTACAACTCTCTCCAAATTTAATAATTACAGTGGTGGATCCCAAATCTCTGTATTAATAAATCTTTCTAATATCAATTTCGAGCTCTGCTAAAATCTGCTTCGCACCTGAAAAATAAATTAATTCGGGAAGTATACAATACGACAGGAATACAAGGCTCGGATGCAGAATAATTTATCAGGAATCCAACAATTTATGACATCCAATCAACGATACGATAATAAAGCAATTTACCAAATTGCACAACAAATCAACCATAATTTATCTAGGACCAAATACCCGGTTCTACTCAGTACATAACCAGTGAATAAATTCATTTATTCACCCACCTCACCCAAGCTCCACGCTTATCCGGGCATATTGGTGTAAACAATTAATAAGATTCACTTGATCCATGTACGGAGTATTTCCATGTCATTCAGTCAGACAAATCACCATTTTAACACAGAAATATTTGTAGAGAATTTTACCAAATGATCAGAATATCAACGATTCAACAACAAATGATTTTACAAAATCTGTTAATAACCACATTAATCAAGTGGATTACAAATTGAGGATAATTTAAAATAAGAGAACTCTTTGCAAAGAGATTTAAAAAGAGCATATTATATACAACCCGAATTTACCTCAAAATAATTGATTTCGTCACCATAAATCTGAAATTGCTCCATAGATCTCCAAAAATAACTCTGATTAAACTTCTAAGGCATAAAGTATGCATAATTTAATAAAATCTACAACTCTCAATTATTATCAATCTGATCGGCCTACTCCACGTTATAAACTTTAACTCTTTGCTTTGCTTACACTAACTTCACTATTTATAGACCCCCAATGGTTGGTTTGGTGGTGGGGAACTGTGGGTAAACCCACGGTTTTGAGTGTTTGTTTCACATTTTTTTTTTCTTTTTCATGGGGAATTGTAGAGAAAAATTAATTTATTATTATATCAGAATAAATAACAATAGGATAGATATAAAAGGGATGAGATAAATACAAATAAATAATTTAAAATTAAATTCTTATCTAAAAATCGCACCACTAAATTATCATAATAAACCATCAATACCACTCACTAAATATTAATACCTAAAAAATACGGGGTGTCACAGTGGCACATCCAGCTAAGTTCCTATAAGCTGGAAAATCATTTATTGTCCACATCAACATTGCCTTCAAATTAAACATAGACTTGTTGGCTGCGTCATAGACTGCCACACTATTATTCCATAATTCTTGTAGGTCTTCTATAAGTGGCTACAGATACAAATCTATGTCATTCCCTGGTTGCTTTGGTCCTGGTATAAGTAATGTCAACATTATATTTTCCTTTGTCATGCATAACCATGGAGAAAGATTATAAGTCACTAACATCACTGGCCAACAAATGTATGTTGAGCTAAGATTTGCAAAGGGATTGAATCCATCTGTTGCAAGACCAAGTCGAAGGTTTCGTGGATCCGATGCAAAAGAGGGCCCCTTGTGATCAATTGCATCCCTGGCCAATGAATCAATTGAATGTCGCATCTTTCCATCTTGACTTTTGTGAGTGGAATGCCAAGTTAATTGTTCTGCTTTTTCTTGTGACTTAAACATTCTCCTAAATCTTGGAATTATGGAAAAATAATGCAACATCTTCGCCGGAACCCCCTTTTTAATCTTCTTAGTTCACTTATCTACTTTCCAACATGAAGAATTGCATTTCGGGCATGCCTCCATATGCTGTAAATCTTTTCTAAATAAACAACAATCATTGACACAAGTATGTATTTTGTCATACCCCAGATCAAATGCTTTAAGCAACTTCTTTGCTAAATATATAGATTGCACAAGTGTGTTACCTTCTGGTAGCATGTTAAACACTAATCTCAAATTTTCATCAAAACTCTTATCAGATGCCCCACGCACAACTTTATGCTTGTATAAAGTAACAATTGCTAAGAACTTAGTGTACTTTGTACAACCCAAATATAAAGGAGTTTCAGCATCTTCTAATGCTCGTGTGAACTCCCTCTCTCTACTTTCATTTGTAGGTTGCGAAAAATCATCCTGTGCATAAACATCTCTAAACAACCTATATGTCTTCGGAATTTCAACATTGTCTTGAACTTCTACAGATTCACTCAGTCATTCCCCATGAAGAACCCATGACGTATATTTAGGATCCATCCCTACCATGACCAAATGCTTGAAAACAGTATCACAATGTTGTTGTGATAGGTTTTGACAACTTTCACAAGGGCATATGATCATATCAAGATTCCCTGAATTTGCCTTAGTCATGTTAACAAATTTTCTTGCTCCATTCACATACTCATTCGATACTCTGCGAACTTTAAATTATTATTAATTACATCCAAACAAAATGAGTAACTTAACATTTGAAAGCATATTTATGGTTGTGTGTAGAAATAAACCTTGGAAAATGTACCTATGTTAACAAATTTGCCTTAGTCATGTTAACAAATTTTCTCGCTCCATTCACATACTCATTCGATACTCTGTGAACTTTAAATTATTATTAATTACATCCAAACAAAATGAGTAACTTAACATTTGAAAGCATATTTATGGTTGTGTATAGAAATAAACCTTGGAAAATGTACCTATGTTTTCTCCATCTTGAACTTTCCACTTGCTAAAAAATTGCATCCACAAAAACTACTAACATTAGTTACATGCATCAATGCTCAAAATGATTAGCAAATACACTAAGATAGTATTTTAGAGTTTCAAATAATGTAGAATCTAGAATTGTAATCAAACACCATTAATTGACCTTTTTTTAAAATCAGATAATCAAATTTACCCAATGATTTATTTTAAAAAAATTAAAACCCGTTAAGAGATTAATTGAACAAATACAAATTTCATATAAAGACACGCATGGGTTAAAATATTTGTGTATGCATAGAGTTCTCATATTGTATATGGAAGGATTACATTAAGAATGATCTTATTGTACAAAAGCAGCAATTTCACATAACAAAAAAAAAAAAAAAAAAAAAAAGCAATACAATTAAGTTAAGTAGGTTGAGACGCTATAGCACTTGTAAGCATGTCAAAGGTCCCTATAAACAAAACCAATTTTGCGGAGAAATATAAATGAACAAAGGATGCATCCAATTCCAACATAGCTTGAAACAAGACACCCAACTCCATATTCCCCTTAGGAAAATCAAGTAAGCTGAAATAAGAACATGACTATTTCCAAACTCCTATACACATCACACACCATACCTACATATCTACTTGATTGTGATTTTGTATCAATAGTGGGTGTTTATATATCTATCTATATAAGAATAGCTTTGGTGTTGGTGGCTTGTATTTTAATTCCGATTTTTCCCTTAAGTTTATATTTGAATTTTCTATTTTGTCCTTTAGTTTGGTTGGTGAATTAATTTGGATGGAGAGCTTTTAGAAATTATGTAAGAAATTTGAATTAATTGTAATTAGCTTGATAGTTCAAAAGTTGAGAATTTTTTTGAGATTTTTTTTTTTGGGATAAATTACAAACACACCCCCGAGGTTTATTTTAAATACAAATTGTCTCTTGTACATGTGGAGGAAGGAAGAGGTTAAATTTTTAAAGAGGTGGGAGGTCCGCATGGGGCAGGGATACAGAAGGCTATCAGGAGAGGGTGGGATAATTTTTCAAGCATATTTGCTTCTCACTATGATGCCCAAAGAATCTAATTTTGGCAATGTTTATGGTGTAAATATGCACCTATGAATAAAACTTGCCCAAATCTCTTTTATATATAGAAGTGAAACACTACAAACTCTATGGCATTTGGAAATGTAGGTCCTTCAAAGGGGAGTCAGAATAAAGTACCAAATTCCAATAATTTAAGCTCAGTTTAGGGAAAGAGGAAGTAGAAATGTAAAAAAACACTGCTAGAAGTTGATCTTTAGTTGACATACCAACAGATGATGTGATCCATTCAAAACAAAGTCGGAGAGACAGGATTATACATTTCAAAGAATCCAAAAAACAAGAAGAAAGATGACGTCATCTTTAACATTATTTCAATTAAAAGTGGTAGTAACTTTCAATGTAATTGCTCTGTTCTAGTGAGTTATAACAACTTTTTTCAGCCAAAATTACACTCTGGCTTCTTCTTGGTATTGTCAAGGAATTACTTCACAACAGAGAGTAGTTTAAAAGTCCACTGCTTGGGTGAGGGCAAAATGAAATCCATAAAAAACCCACTACTGTCGCTAAATTGAGGATTTTTTTTGTGGATTATATTTTGTGCATTTTACTAGAAATTAGACCCAAAATAAAAGACTCTTGATTTTGCTTGATTGTGTAAGTTGAAGTACTTCTAGAAAAAATAAAAAATAAAAAACTCATAAGTTGTAAATTGAAGGTATCACCACCAATCTCGATTTCATGTTACCCAAGATTCAGAAACAAAGATAAGTTTGGAAAATGACAATAATAGCATATATATATATAAGATAAGTAGAGATAAGCAGATATAAGGGTTTACAAAAAAAATTTAGAGGCAAAACAACACAGATACGGAAATGATTCAGAAGTAGAGATAAGTTAGGAAAATAATAACAATTGCATACATACATATATATATATATATATATAAGATGTAGAAGCAAAGACATATCAGGTTATCGGAGAATCAATCGGAGCGAGAATACGGAGGTGGATCCCGACGAACCCCGCCGGACTCGTAATCACTGTCGCAACTAGCTCCAATGCCGCTGCCACTGTCCAACGGCACTACCACCAGGTCCACCGCCGCTGTCGCAATCAGCATCGTCTAATCCTTCTCCCTTGCCGCCGAATAGAGATTGAAACCCTTCGAACAGTTGATGATTAGAATCGGTCAGAAGCCAAACAATTGATGTATATATTGTTTTTCTAATATATTCTTCTTTCATTCTTTTTTTTTTATTGAATTGGTGGCGGTAAATTTCACCTTGGCACCTAAATTTTTAACATACAATACACGACATGCATGGTGCATTGTGAAAAGGTAATACTTTTAACGACAAGCGTTGTGTGCATCGTAAAAAGTGTAAAACTTTTAACGGCCGGTGTTTTATGCGCTATGAAAAGTGCAATACTATTCACAGTTGGCGTATGTGTGTCATATATAGTTGATGTATTAACGGCATGCCATATGCATGTCATTGAAAATTTTATTATTTACGGCAAACATTGCAAGCCATAAAAAAATCATTGTTACTACCATTCACGGCCTACGCAATAGACATGCCGTGGTTGGAAAATTATTTACGACATGCAAAAAAACAAGTCGTAAAAGTGAGAAATTACGGTGTGCATTTATTGTATGTCGTTAATGTGGTGCCGTAAAAAGTCAGTTTTATTGTAGTGTTATTTCAAGATATTTAGTTATGATTTTCTGTGTTTGATTATAAACCTTTTTTTATTTTTATTTTTTAAAGTTTTGACTTAGAAAGTATGAAATTATATCATTTTCTTCTATAGTTATAAGGTGTACATGGTACACACTTTTTAAAAGGCGTGCACTATAGTCATTTCGTAATGAATGATATTTATTATATTATTTAACAGTTATGAAAAACCATCTTTGAGAGTGCAATGAATTTTTCTTAATTTGAAATAATGATATATTTTTATTTTTATCTTTGAGTTGTTAAATTTGAAAAAATGGTTAAAAGTATCTTTCTGTTTTTAATTCATTTCGAGTCACATTACCTCTCACATTATTTAAATATTTTTTAATAAAAGCTTAAAAAAAATTAAAAAATCAACTTTTAATCATCTTCCTAAAAAAACTCGTAATGACAATGTTTTATTATAATTATGTAATAAAGAGAATCAATAATTATGTAATAAAAAGAATCTAGTTTCTATTATCTTTCTTTTAATATGATGTTTGTTTTTTGTTTAAAGCAAGATTTGTGATGAGTGATTTTATGATTGTGTATTTGTTTTCCACTAGAATGTCATCACGAACCCAGAATCATGATTAAAATATATATATATATATATATATAGCTTATACATACGTATTGCTCCTTTTGTTATTTGTAAAATTTGTTGGACAATCTTCACTGTAATTAAATTAATAAATTCTGTTTGGGTATTAAACGACAAACAGAATATAAAAGAAAAATAGGAAAGGAGAGAGAAAGTTTGATTACAAAAATCAAACTAGAAATATAATTAAATAAATAAAAAACAGATTTTATTTTGTTACAAATATGAAATTAAAATCTGATTTAAATAAATAATAAAACAGAAAATAAATAAATAACTTACTTGATTAATATCTTGAATATTATTCTGATTAAGTCTAGTGTTCGACACTGTCTCCTTAAGACAGATTCGTCCTCTCCACGGTGCTATCAGAACATGGACGTCTATCTCCCAGGATGAAATGATCAACAACAAATAAATGCAGTATTACAATTTATTTGTTCAACAAGCACACCTAGTGTATACACTCTTTCTCACAGAAAAATAATTGAATAAATGTAGCAATATGAAGAGAATAAATTTACAGAGGAGAAGTACGAATTTTCTGAATTCTAAAACATCAAATGAGGGCTGCCTATTTATAGATGTAGTGGTGGCTATTGATTTTGAATTAAACAGGTGCTAACCTGTTTTGAACAAGTATGAAACCTGTTTGGTTTTGAATTAAACAGATAAAAACGGAAGGGACCTGTTTGGGTGTAGAGAAAAACTAGAATAGATTAATTCCGGAATTAATTTGAAATCTAGACAGTTGGACAGATTTTATTTCAAAAAATAAAATCAAATCCAAATGTTTCTAGCCCAAAAAGATTAGTATTGGGCCGAACAAGCCCAACCCAACTACACACCAGCACCCAAGCCCAGCCCGCCTGATCGATGGCGGCGCGCGCGTGTGGTGATTTTTGGATCCAATGGGTCTAGCCCATTTTGCCCATAACCTCTCCCTTCTACAAACTTGGGGTGCCC